>BQNB010050279.1:0-41584 GCA_026074375.1 Tanacetum coccineum | reverse complement strand
AAGAAAACTTCAGACACCTTTCACAGTAGTCGGGTGAGGGAGCTTGGCGATAACGTCAACTTTAGCTCGGTCGACCTCAATTCCCCGACTTGGAGATTTTATGTCCAAGAACAATGCCTTCTTTTACCATAAAATGGCTTTTCTCCTAGTTTAGGACCAAATTGGTGTCTTTACACCGTTTTAACATTTTGTCCAAATGGGATAGGCATGTAGAGAAAGAATCCCCGAAGACTGAAAAGTCATCCATAAACACTTCCATTGTTTTTTCAATCATGTCATGGAAGATTGCCATCATACAACATTGAAATGTGCCGGGTGCATTGCATAACCCAAAAGGCATGCGGCGATAGGCAAACGTTTCATATGGGCAAGTAAAGGTTGTCTTTTCTTGGTCCTTCGGGTCTATGGGAATCTGAAAATAACCCGAGAAGCCATCGAGGAAACAATAGTATTGATTTCCCGCGAGTCTTTCGAGCATTTGATCCATGAAGGGCAATGGAAAGTGGTCCTTTCGGGTAGCTTCATTCAACTTTCTATAGTCAATGCACACTCTCCACCCTGTGACCAATCGAGTCGGTATTAAATCATTTTCATCATTTTTTACGACGGTCATGCCACCCTTTTTCGGTACACAGTGCACCGGGCTTACCCATGGACTGTCAGAGATCGGATAAATTAACCCAGCGTCAAGAAGCTTTTCAACCTCTTTCTTGATGACGTCGTGGATCTTTGGGTTTACCCGTCTTTGACTCTGAACTGTTGGTTCGTAGTCCTCTTCCATAAGGATTTTGTGAGTACAAAACTCTGGATCAACACCCTTGATATCGGAGAGTTTCCAAGCGATGGCTCGCTTGTAGGACTTTAGAACCTTGATAAGAGCTGCCTTCTCCTCATCCTTCAAGTCTTTCGCAATTATGACGGGCAACTTGTCGTCGCCTTCCAAAAATGCGTATTCTAAATGAGGTGGCAAGTCCTTGAGTTCAACCTCGGGAGGCTCATCAAATGATGATTTAACGGTTTTAGCTTCAACAACTTTAAGTTCTTCCCGGATTCCGGGTGAATAATCTTTATGATTCGGAAGAGGAGGTAACGGTTCACTATTGAGAAGTGCTTCCAGAATAAGAATGTCACCCTCCGGATCATAGTAAGTAGCATCAATTTCCCGTGAAATTGGCTCGTCACTGATAGCTATAAAAGCGTTGGCTTCTTCGAGAAGGAGAAAATCACTATCCCCGAAAGGAGTTAGTGTTGGTGAAGAATTTGAAACAATTGGATCGTAATCCGGAGAAGGATTACCGTATGCAACTGAATCAGAAAAACCTAGAACTTCTTGCGAGTATTCTTCACATGCCAATTCAATGACGTCGATTCGGTTTGCCGTCATATGATTGTAATTAGCCGTGTATCTCGAAGTTTGGTCCAGATTGAAGGTGATGGCCTCTTTGCCAACACGAAGGGTTATTTCACCTTCGTAAACATCTATCAATGCACGACTGGTCTTTAAGAAACTTCTCCCGAGGATTAGAGGTACTCGGGGGTCTGGCTCAAAATCCACGACCACGAAATCTGCTGGAAACTAGAACTTTCCCACCATTAAACGGACGTCTTTAGCAATACCGATCGGTTCAGTGATTGAACGGTCTGCTAGCTCTAGCGTCATGCAAGTCGGGGTTAGTTCGGGAAGAGAGAGATCTTTCCAGACGGAATATGGCATAAGATTAATGCTTGCGCCAAGATCGGCCAAGGCGTTGCATGTATTAATCCCAGAAAATTCACATGGAATGAGAAATCGGCCAGGGTCTCTAAGTTTTTTAGGTAACTTGTTTAGGATGACTGCTGAGCAATTCTCGTTCAATGGAGTTCTAGCCATTTCACTCAACTTCTCTTTGTTTCCGATTAAAGTTTTTAGAGTCGAGGCAAATTTCGGCATAAGGGTCAAGGCATCCGTAAAGCTAATTTCGAAACTCAAATCTCTAAAGATTTCGTAGAATTTCTCAATTTGATCGTTAGCTTTTTCACGGCGCCTTTCATCATTTCTTCTTGAAGGAAATGGAATTGATGTTCGTTGGTTAGGCATTGGAGCACTAACGGGATCAACATCGGGCTCGGAAGTTGGATTTTGAGATTGGACTTGAACTACCAGAGGTTGGACGTCTTCGGTGCTTCTATTATTAGTAGGAAGCATCGTGTCCTTTGTAACCTCGGTATCACGATTCATCACTTTTGGAGGAGAAGATGAAGTAGAAGGAATCGCGGGTCCTTGATATGCAACACCACTTCGGGTGGTGATACCTTTCAAATCTTCCTTCGGGTTGGTAATGGTGTTACCCGGGAGAGTTCTCGAACCTGAAGTAGAGGCGGTATTAGAAGGGTCCGAACTTGGAAAGCATGTCCGTTAAATTGGCCATTTGGTTTTGCAAGGTTTGGCCTTGGTTTTGCATATTCCTCAGAACTGCATCATTAGCCTTGACGTAGTTGTCAAAATCAGTTTTGGACACACCATGTGTCTGAGGAACAGGAGCTTGGTAAGCTGGTGGTTGATTAACCTGGGGACGGTAAACTTGGCTTTGGTTGAAATTGTTCCCTCGGTTTTGATTGTAATTGTTTCCCCGATTGAAATTGTTTTGATTATTTCCTTGATGGCTTTGAATGGGAGGAAAACCGGGAGGTCGAATTTGATTTGCAACCATCTGAGGTCGGTAACCGGTATTTCCTTGGTTGAAATTTGCCGCAGCGGCTTGTGACACATACTCTTGGATATTGTCACGATAAATGTTGCCATCGGTGGCTGGACAATTTTGGTAAGAATGACCTCCCCCACAAGTTACACAACTTTGCTCAACCGCTTTTACAGGAGCTGGGGTTTGGTTTTTCTTATCGAGAATCAATGCTCTAACCATATCTTTCAGCTCAGCAACTTCGGATGAAACTTGTTGGGTAGGACAAGCTCGTATCACTTTGGAAACAATGGCCTTGCTGCGTGATTGTCGAACTTTGGACTTACTCTCGTATGATTTTTGGCATTCTCGAGCATTTTATCCAGGATAGTTACCACCCGCAAGCGGAGTTAAATGAATCTTGGATCATTCGAATTTAGGGCATTATTGAATGTATCGAGTGCATGCAATTCTAAAAAAACCAATGATGCGGGCATCCCCTTAGAAAATCATTGAATCGGAGCTTGCCTCGTAAAGTTTTCATTAAATTTTTGTTGAAAGTTCATGTTTTCATTTAAGATTTTGTTGTTTTAGAAGGAGGGAAGAATTTGTTAAGAATTCAAAACATGGATCATCCCATGTAAGAATCGATCGAGGGGATCTCTTTTCAAGCCAAAAAATAAAATTCGGGCGTGCTCCCTCGAGGGAAAAATGGGGGAAAAAAGCATATGCTTCACCGCTAACTCGGGTCGTTCGGAACTTCATCGTAGAAAGTGATCTTGTTGATAATATCGGATTGGGTGGCCATTGTGTGTCTTCGTTATCTGTCCAAAAAAAATTTCTTGTTTTGAACAAGATTAAGTAGACAGGCTTGCATCTCAAAGTTGTTCGCGGTAATTTCGGGAACAACGATCGCATCCTCTAACACCTCGGTGGGTGCTTTGAGTAATTGCGCCATAGTACGATTATCTACCATCGCAACTATGGGAGGATTGAAAGTTTCTTGATTGTTATTTGGTTTCTTAAGATTTGGTGATTCAACAGAAGTTTGTCGGACTTGTTGTTGTCGACGTTTACGGGCTTGAGAACGAGTGCGCATGCACAAAATAGAAATATAAAAAGAAAATTTACACTAATTTTTTTTGGTTTTTTAATGATTTATTCACAATTGATTTTAACGGACAATGAGATAAGACAACTTCAACCAAATAATCTACTTACTTCACGGTAGCTCTCAAAAAGATAAACGCACAGGTGAGCGGAGGAGTAGGAATAGCGCGAAGCTTATTTCTCCTTTCGGGTCGTAGTTCCTCGGAACAACCCTCATTAATACCCTTCTTTTTTTTGTTTGTTAATTCAAATCGAGGTGACGTCGTCGTAAGGAGATATCATAATGGCAAGTTTTTAAATCTTTTGTTCGAGTTGGGAACCAACAAGTTCACCAGAAGTTATTATGATAATACCTCAATTGAGAATATTATATTTTGGTATTTTACCAATTTGTGAATTTTATTTCTTTTTTATATGGACAATGTTTTTATATTTTTGGTTTTTCTTTTGTTTTTATATGATAATTATACTAATAAAAGAAAATGAAAAATATTTTTGTACTTTTTATATTTTTATAGAAGAAAATATTCATAGATTCAAACACAAATTGTCAAACGTAACGATAATCGTTTTCAGCCTCCCCGACAACGGCGCCAAAAATTGACTCACGGATTCTTATTCCTTTTTTGTATATAAATATATAACAAGGATCAAAATCCACAAAATCAATGAAACCGGAAGTAGTATAGAGTATTTCCGGGTCGTTATGTCCCAACGAGGCTTGAATGGAAAATCGAATGACGGATTGATGATTGATGTTTGAATGACAAAGATTTGGATTTGATTTTTCTAAATAAAATGCAAAAGCAATTAAGGAAAACCTAACAACGAAAGCTATTAAAGATTTAAACCTAAAATCAGACGGGAATATAAAAAAAATGCGAGCTATAAAAAGAACTATATTATCAAAAATTAAACCCTAAAGCGATAAAAATGCTAAAATGCTAAGCGGCTTGAGCTCAAATAAGCTAATGGAAAATGGAACAGGCAAGTTAGGCACTAAACCCAACAAGCAAATGCAAAGAAGGATAAGCAAGATAAATAAGCTAGAACAGGGCTAGACAAATCTAATAAGCTAAACTAACCCTAAATAAGCAAATTCAACAAGCAATAAAGCTTAATTAAGCAGGAGAAACTCAGCAGTACTAACTTAGAGTTAGTGTTGCTGGTTTAGATTTAGTACTGCTGGCTTGAATAAAACAGAATGAAATAAGAAATAAGCAAATAAGCTAAAACAGATATTTAACTATCCCTAATAAGCACTAAGGCATTAAGAATAAGCAACTAGAATAAACTAGAATGGCAAATAAGCTCAAAACAAAAAAAACTGATAAACTCTTAAAATTACTTTGAAAAGGCAAATAAACTTAAATAAGCTCTACTAAAGACAGTAAACGAAAATGGGCTTAATCTACTCTAAAAAGCTAAGCAAATCTTAAATAAGCAGAAATAATAAGCTAATACGCAAAAATGAAACAACAGTACTAACAGTATTAACTACCAGTACTAACCTGGAGTTAGTACTGCTAGCTTTGAGTTAGTACTGCTAGCTTTAAAATCCCAAAAGAGAACTAGCAGTACTAACTATGGGTTAGTACTGCTTGTTCCAAACACCCCTTAAAGTTTTCACAAATCTTTTCTTTTTTTAATTTTTATTTAAGCTGTGATTAAAAATATGTTATTTCAAATAGCAAAAATAAGACACTTATAAGCATTTTTCAATCAAGAATAAGTACTTAAATAAGCTGAATCAATCTAACAATATTAACTCATAACTAACAGTACTAACTATGAAATTTGTACAAATCACTTTTAAACTAACAACTAAGCAAGATAAGCACTAAACATCATGAAAAAAAGCATAAGCAAGCAAATAAAGGTAACAAATAAGCACCATAAGCAGTTCTATAGTAAATAAGAAAAAATAAAAAAAAATAAGAAAAAGAGAGACTTACAACTCCTTTGCTCAAAACAGGGTTAAACAAAGAGTCTACGAGCTCTAGCTTGTATAAAACAAGCTTAGTTGAGTGAGAGCCAATAAGCCTTCCAGAACTGGCCTATCATCCATAAGCTGTGGTATATTTGAGTGTGGATTTGTTTTATTTTGATTTTTTTCTTAACTAATTAACTTCTTAAGTTTACTTAATTAAAGCAACTTATAAATAAGCTGTATTGAGAGCTTTTTGAACACATAAAACAACACAATTAAGAAGCTTAACACTTTGGAATTATTAAATTGACCTTAAACCTCAATTTGCATTAAATTAAATACTTGAAAGTGTTAACAAAGCTGAAAGTTAAAGCTGTAAATGAATCAAAAACTAAAAATAAGCTAAGTTATATTAAAAATTAAGCTAAGATAATCTAAGATGCCTTCAAAGGCTTACAAAAGGCTCTATTTATAGCCGAAGTCTTCTCTTCTTGGACATGCAGCTTGTGTTTTCTTTGTGAGAGACTTCCATGGGGGTTTTGTTTGTTGTGAGGGACTTGACAAAAGTAAAAAAGTAATCTCAGCCATTCAATCTTCTTGTGCTTCTTTTTGAGTCAATCTAGCCATCAAAATTACTTGAAAATGGTGAAGGATTGCCAACATGGCAATTATAAAGCTGGGGGGAGATAGTGGAGGAGGGGGGAAGGTTTTATCCTCTGAATTTTTCATGGTTGCAGGATAAAAGGGGAGAAGAGAACCCGTGATTGGTTCTTGGGTTCTGTTGGGCGGGAAAAATGGTTTTGGGTAAGTTGGCAGCTTTGACCCCTCAAGTTATACTTCACTCAATTTCCAATTTCAGCCCTTGTCTTTTTATTCTTGTAATACAACTTGAGGTTTGGCAATTTTAGTCCCTCAAGTTGTATTTTCTTCACTTGGTTGACTTTTGACTTTGACTGACTTTGGCTTTGATTTGACTGTCTTTTCCTTTCCGTGCTCGGTTTTGTCCATTTTTGGCTTTGTTTTTTTCGTCCTTTTGTGTGATATCCGTTTCCTGCACAATACAAATGCAAAACATACAAATACAATGTATTTTTGGTACGTTTTTAGTCATTTAAGCCCGTTTTTAATGGAAAAGGGTATGTGTAATTAAGCACATACCAAAATCCCCCATACTAAGATATTGCCGTGTCCTCACGCAATGTTATGAAGTAAAAAACTCAAGAAACCAAGAAATCTTAATACCCTTGAAATATAACCTCGAAAAGTAGCTAAGTGATCGTCAAGGGGAACTAAAGAATCAATAGCTTCGACAAGTCCCCTTTTTACCATTTTATATGTACACTAACTATCCCTAATATTTTTATTTTATTTTGGATTTTCTTTTCTTAACTACCTATTTGACTTCCTTTATTTTATCAACACTGGGATCATAGAATGAGAAGTGCCCATAGAATAATCTACGGATGTATTACCTGACGAAATAATTCATCGTCCCCGATTTTTCACTAGTCCCAAAGTAAGCGTAAAAACGAAATCACCGTTAAGTACAAATAAAGATGCTAACACTACTTATAACTATGACTTGTCAACTTTTTGCTCCCAACAATTATTCAATTAGAGTGATTGTGCTTAATTTTAAGTTAAATTTAGATCGATAGTTTTAGAAAGTAATATAGTCTATGTGTATAACAATATTTCTGAAGAAATCTGGGGAAAAGACTAGATCACCCACTTCCAGCATATTCTCGATAGGATCCCCAGCCGAGTTCGACTTAGGTTGTCAGGTTGTGACCCCACAGGAGAATGTTCGCAATGAAATAGCGGGATACTCCACCCATTAGGCCGAATTTCTTAGATTTACCGCTAAATAAATAATACTACTCAAAGTACGCAAACATCAAAAATTTAATGATCTCATTGGTGAGACTATTCCATTTAGCGACCTTTCTTCTCGGAACGTCCCAACCTCATCAGCTAAGTGCCCAGGGGTTTTTGAACCCGACGGAGAAAATACTTCTCCGAAATAATTACCTACGACAACCAAAAACGTTTGAAAGTCTTTAAAAAGAAAGGTTATTCTTAGTCAAATATTATCTTGAGTTTAGAAAAAGAAATCTTAACCATTAAATTTCCATTTATTGCTATATACTACACTACCGTCGTCATTTACATGACTACAACATCAGCCACGCCTCCGACAAGATGTAGTGACTTAGTCTGACGACGGTTTCTTATTGATAACACCTACAGATTTATTATCTCACTATGGGCCTTGTTTTGAAGACTGCAACATCGGTTGTGAGCCGGCAAGATGCAGTAAACCTTTATCAGCCCACAGTTTATATTATTTATTTTTTTTTCATCATTTTTTTGTGCAACATATTTTCCGTAATAGAGAAAATTTCTTTTTAGAAACTCAAGTATAAAGCTGAACTAAGATGAATATTTTGTTTCCTGAAAGAGCCTTCTTTTTAGTAAATGTCGGTTTTAATAAAAGTTAAAGCAAAATTAAGCACGTTTATTAGTAAGGTATGAAGCTTTTGGTGAGAAAAAGCGGACAAGCGTACACTTTAAGCTTTTAAGATAATTAATCTTGCTTAGCATCCTACATGTAATAACACTATTCAATTTTCGTTCTTCGCAAATTTAAAATCCCCCTAATAAAAGGATCCAGAGATATGCTTAGCCAATAAACTTTCATTTATTTAATGGTTAAGGGAACAAAGTTAGGGCTCAACCACGCTCCCCATCCCGATCGAGTCAAAATTTATTTCATTCTACCCATTAGAAGGGTTTCAAAAATTACCGACAAACACTTATTTTATTTTTGAAAATTTTTTAAATTTTTTCATTTTTTTTTTGAAATTTTGGTGGTAAAAACTGGATTTCGTGATAACAACGGCTGCAGGAAAAATCAAATCGAAGATTCCCCCCCCCATACTAGAACTAAACATTGTCCTCGATGTTTTTAAAAGGCTGGTACAACTAAAATCTAAGGCCGTTTATGAAGTGTGCCAAAAGATAAAACGTTAGTCAATTAGATTTGGATACTGGATTCCCAAAATGAAGTTAAGGATGTGAAACTCTTGTGGATGAAGGGTAAAATTGCGAGCACGAGAGTCTTCACAATCCGGGAAATCCTGGACATACAACACCAAATCACAACAAAACATTGTACAAGACGCGGGTAATGAAAAATGTTGCCACCTCTACACAATCAAACCACTTATTTATTACAACATAATACCACTACTAATAAGCATGGGGTGCCTCCCACAAAGCGCTTGTTTAAGGTCGCTATGCTTGACCCGATCCCTCGAATTTATTGGTCCATAGGGAACGTTTGGAGATCCGGGACAACCTCGGTTGGTATGTCCCCTCCAAAGTAGTGTTCAAAACGATGGACCATTCACTTTGAAGGTTAGGCTGGAGTTTATGAGGATAACTCGACGAGTGCCATATGGAAAACTTTGGGTCTACAGTGTATGGTCCACTCCAGAGGGTCTTAAGCTTCCCGAGAAAATCTTCAATTAGAGTTAAAGAGGAGGACTCGATCACCGACGTGAAACGCGATTTTGTTCTTGGATGTCATGGATTCTACTTTGTTTTCTCTTTATAGATCAAAGAGTTTTTCATAGGATGATCATGAAGTCAATTAAGTTAGTTGAGATGGAACCTTTTCTGTTGATCACCCGCGGTTTTTGATATCGAAGTTTGTTGCTTAAGGGCCCAAGTAAGCTTGTGCTCCTAACTCAATCGGTAGAATGGACATGCTTTCCATATACAAGCTTATACGGAGTCCATCCGATGGGTGTTTTGTAAGCTGTACGGAAGGCCCAAAAAGCGTCATCTAGTTTGTCCAACCAAGAGGCACGATTTTCGCCTATGGTCCTTTCAAGAATTCTTTTAAAACCACGATTGGGATACCTCAACTTCGTCCACTTGTTGGTGGAGATAAGCGGTGGAGAGACATAAGTGACTCCGTATTTTGCATGACTTTTGAAAATTGGTCTTTGCAAAAATGGGTCTTGTTCCGCGATCACTTATGATTTGCACGAGGGCACCAAATCTGGTGAAGAGGATTTAAGAAATTTGCAAACAACTTCGGGCATCATTGGTGGGTGAGGCTTTTGCTTCAACCCATTTTGTTATTTAGTTATCGTCTGCACGAGTATATATTTGTTCCCTCTTGAAGACGGGAACGGCCCCATAAAATCAATGCCCCAAATGTCAAAGATTTCGCAAACTTGGATAGAGTTTTGTGGCATCTCATCACGTTGCAAAATTTTGCCTTGACGTTGACAAATGTCACATCGGGTGACAAAGTCATGGGCATCCTTGTAGATCGTGGGCCAATAAAATCCTGAATCGAAGATCTTTTTAGCGGTGTAATTGGCACCGTAGTGTCCCCCAGTGGGTCCACTGTGGCAAGCTTTAAGAATGTCAAAAGCTTCTTGCCCCGAAACACAACGCCTAATTACTTGGTCAGCACAGATCTTGAATAGAAAGGGGTCGTCCTAGAAGTAATGTTTGACATCTTTGAAAAACTTGTTTTTCTGTTGGGACGACATTCCCTTGACAATGAAGTTCCCCGCATGGTAATTTGCGAAATCTGCAAACCATGGGGTATTATCATCACGAAGAGCAACCGATCCAAGAGTTTCGAGTGGAAATGTTTCTGTGATTTCCTTGTTCTCGAACTCATTTTGGTGAGGGTTCTCAAGTCTGGAGAGATGGTCGGCGGCAAGATTTTCTGCTCCTTTTTTGTCTCGGATCTCAACATCGAATTCTTGGAGCAAAAGGATCCACCGCATTAATCTTGCCTTAGCATCCTTTTTAGCAAAGAGATACTTTATAGCAGAATGGTCTGTATACACTATGCTCTTGGACAAAACGAGATATGACCGGAATTTCTCAAAAGCGTACACTACGGCAAGTAATTCTTTTTCGGTCGTAGTGTAGTGTGCTTGAGCTTCGGTCATTGTTTTGCTGGCATAGTGAATTGGTTGGAAATGCTTGTTCTTTCGTTGCCCTAGAACTGCCCCAATTGCAAAGTCGAAAAAAAAATAAATTGCTTGAATCACACATGAGTTCCAAGGGCAAGTCCCAGTTATGGGAGCAATCAAATTGGATGCCTCGGTCAATTTTCTTATAAGTGTATTAAAGGAGTTGATTACACTTTTTGAGAGAAAATTGAGTCTCTTTTTCAAGCAAGTGGGGTCATTGGACGGGGCAATTTTTGAAATGTCTTGTATGATACGTTGGGTAAAAACCTGCATGCCCCAAGAAATTACGGACACCTTTGACAGTAGTAATGTGAGGGAGCTTGGCTTAACTTCAAACTTAGCTACGATCGACCTTAATTCCTGACTTAGAAATTTTATGTCCAAGAACAATGCATTCCTTCACCATAAAATGGCTTTTCTCCCAGTTTAGGGACAAATTGGTGTCTTCACACCGTTTTAACATTTTTTTCCAAAATGATGATAGGCATGGTTAGAGAGGAATCTTCGAAAAAGACCGAGAAGTCATCCATGAACACTTCCATTGTTTTTTCGATCATGTCATGGAAGATTGCCATCATACATCGTTGTTGAATGTGAAACGTGACAGGGTGCATTGATAACCCCAAAAGGCATGCCGACGATTGGGCTAATGTTCCGTTATGGGATAGTGAATGTTGTCTTCTCTTGATCTTCGGGTCTATAGGAATTAAAAAATACCCGAGAAGAAGCCATCGAGGAAACAATAGTATTAGTTTCCCGCGAGTCTTTCGAGCATTTGATCCATGAAGGGCAATGGGAAGTGGTCTTTTCTGGTGGCTTCATTTAACTTTCTATCGTCAATGCACACTCTCCACCCCGTGACCAATCGAGTTGGTATCAAATCTTATTTTCATCATGCTTTCGACGGTTTTGCCACCCTTCTTTGGTACAAGTGTATCGGGCTTACCCATGGACTGTCAGAGATCGGATAAATTAATCCGGCGTCAAGAAGTTTTTCAACCTCTTTTTTGATGACGTCGTGGATCTTTGGGTTTACCCGTCTTTGACTCTGAACTGTTGGTTCGTAGTCCTCTTCCATAAGGATTTTGTGAGTACAAAACTCTGGATCAACACCCTTGATATCGGAGAGTTTCCAAGCGATGGCTTGCTTGTGGGACTTTAGAACCTTGATACAGAGCTTGCCTTACTCTCATCCTTCATTTCTTTCGCAATTATGACGGGACAAAAATTGTCGATCGCCTTCCTTCAGAAATGCGTATTCTAAATGAGGTGGCAAGTCCTTAAGTTCAACCTCGGGAGGCTCATCAATTGATGATTTAACGGCTTTAGCTTCAACAACTTTAAGTTCTTTCCGGATTCCGGGCGAATAATCTTTATGATTCGGAAGAGGAGGTAATGGTTCACTATTGAGAAGTGCTTCCAGAATAAGAATGTCACCCTCCGGATCATAGTAAGTAGCATCAATTTCCCGTGAAATTGGCTCGTCATCGACAGCTATAAAAGCATTTGCTTCTTCGAGAAGGAGAAAATCACTATCCCCGAAAGGGGTTAGTGTTGGTGAAGAATTGAAACAATTGGATAGTTAATCCGGAGAAGGTTTACGTATTGCAACTGAATCAGAAAAACCTAAGACTTCTTGCGAGTATTCTTCACTTGCTAATTCAATAACGTCAATTCGGTTCGCCGTCATATGATTGTAATTAGCCGTGTATCTTGAAGTTTGGTCCAGATTGAATGTGATGGCCTCTTTGCCAACACGAAGGGTTATTTCACCTTCATAAATATCTATCAACGCACGACTAGTCTTTAAGAAACTTCTCCGGAGAATTAAAGGTACTCGGGGGTCTGGTTCAAAATCTACGACCACAAAATCTGCTGGAAACTGGAACTTTCCCACCATTAAACGGACGTCTTTGGCGATACCGATCAGTTCAGTGATTGAACGGTCCGCTAGCTCTAGCGTCATGCAAGTCGGGGTTAGTTCGAGAAGAGAGAGATCTTTCCAGACTGAATATGGCATAAGATTAATGCTCGCGCCGAGATCGGCGCTAAAAGGCGTGTTTTGATGTATTAATCCCAAAAACTTCACATGGAATAAGAAATCGGCCAGGGTCTCCAAGTTTTTTCGGTAACTTGTTTAGGATGACTGCTGAGTAATTCTCGTTCAATAGAATTCTAGCCATTTCACTCAACTTCTCTTTGTTTTCGATTAAAGTTTTTAGAGTTGAGGCAAATTTTGGCATAAGGGTCAAGGCATCCGTAAAGCTAATTTCGAAACTCAAATCTCTAAAGATTTCGTATAATTTCTTAATTTTTTAAAATACGAGTAGTCAAATATTTTGTACAAGGCTAGGAGCCCAAATCGCCTTATATAAAAATGGCAATAAAAGCGCGGACGAATCGGGTAAACGGGTACGGGTACGGATACGGGTAAACGGGGCGGGTATTACCAGAACCCGCAACCGAACCCGAACCCGAGAAAAAATAATATTTCTACCCGAACCCATATCCAAACCCGTCCCCGAACCCGACCCAACCGGTTCGGGTTTCGGTTTTCCCCATCGGTTTCGGGTGCTTTTGCCATCCCTACTTCGGGTGGTGATACCTTTCAAATCTTCCTTCGGGTTGGTAATGGTGTTACCCGGGAGAGTTCCCGAACCTGAAGTAGAGGCGGTATTAGAAGTTACGAACTTGGAAAGCATGTCCGTTAAATTGGCCATTTGGTTTTGTAAGGTTTGGCCTTGGTTTTGCATGTTCCTCAAAACTGCATCATTAGCCTTGACGTAGTTGTCAAAATCAGTTTTGGACACACTATGTGTCTGAGGAACAGGAGCTTGGTAAGCTGGTGGTTGATTAACCTGGGGACGGTAAACTTGGCTTTGGTTGAAATTGTTCCCTCGGTTTTGATTGTAATTGTTTCCCCGATTGAAATTGTTTTGATTATTTCCTTGATGGCTTTGAATGGGAGGAAAACCGGGAGGTCGAATTTGATTTGCAACCATCTGAGGTCGGTAACCGGTATTTCCTTGGTTGAAATTTGCCGCAGCGGCTTGTGACACATACTCTTGGATATTGTCACGATAAATGTTGCCATCGGTGGCTGGACAATTTTGGTAAGAATGACCACCCCCACAAGTTACACAACTTTGCTCAACCGCTTTTACGGGAGCTGGGGTTTGGTTTTTCTTATCGAGAATCAATGCTCTAACCATATCTTTTAGTTCAGCAACATCGAATGAAACTTCTAGGGTGGAAGAGCTCGTACTTACTTTGGAAACAATGACCTTGCTTCGTGATTGACGAACTTTGGACTTGCTCTCGATGATTTTTAGGCATTCTCGAGGCATTTTATCCAGAAAGTTACCACCCGCAGCGGAGTTCAATGAATCTTGATCATTCGAATTTAGGGCATTATAGAATGTATCGAGTTGATGCAATTCTGAAAACCCATGATGCGGGCATCCCCTAAGAAGATCATTGAATCGGTCCCATGCCTCGTAAAACGTTTCATCAAATTTTTGTTGAAATCTCGTGATTTCATTTCGAAGATTTGTTGTTTTAGAGGGAGGGAAGAATTTGTTAATGAATTTCGAAACAAGATCATCCCATGTAAGAATCGATCGAGGGGGTTCTTTTTCAAGCCAAATCCGGGCGGCCCCCTCGAGGGAAAATGGGAAAAGCATAAGCTTAACCGACGTACTCGGGACGTTCGGGAACTTCATCGTAGAAGTGATCTTGTTGAAATATCGGATGTGGGCATGTGGGTCTTCTTTATCGTGTCCAAAAAATTGCTTGTTTTGAACAAGATTAAGTAGACCATGCTTGATCTCAAAGTTGTTCGCGGTAATTTCGGGAACAACGATCGCATCCTCGTAACCCTCGGTGGGTGCTTCGAGCAATTGCGCCATAGTTCGATTATCGTCCATCGTAACTATGGGAGGATTGAAAGTTTCTTGATTGTTATTTGGTTTCTCAAGATTTGGTGATTCAACAGAAGGTTGTCGGACTTGTGGTTGTCGACGTCTACGGGCTTGAGAACGAGTGCGCATGCACAAAATAGAAATATAAAAAGAAAATTTACACTAATTTTTTTTTTGGTTTTTCAATGATTTATTCACAATGTATTTTACCGGACAATGAGATAAGACAACTTCAACCAAATAATCTACTTACTTCACGGTAGCTCTCAAAAAGATAAACGCACAGGTGAGCGGAGGAGTAGGAATAGCGCGAAGCTTATTTCTCCTTTCGGGTCGTAGTTCCTCGGAACAACCCTCCTTATACCCACTTTATAGTTTGTTTAACTTTTCAAGGTGAGCCGTACGTTGTAAGAGACACAAATGGCAAGTTTTTAAATCTTTTGTTCGAGTTGGGAACCAACAAGTTCACCGGAAGTTATTATGATAATACCTCAGGAAGTATTATATAATGATGAATTTTTATTTCTTGATTAAGACATTGTTTTATATTTGTGGTGTTTTCTTGTGTTATAAAAATATACTAAAGAAATAAAAAATATTTTTTGTAGTTTTATAAAACATAACAAGATAGATATTAACAATTTTCCAACACAATTTGTCAAACGTAACGATAATTCGTTTCACAGCCTCCCCGGCAACGGCGCCAAAATTTGACTCGCGGATTCTTACTCCTTTTTATATATAAATAAATATAAATATATAACAAGGATCAAAATCCACCAAATCAATGAAAAGAAAGCCCCACCCCCCCCCCCCCCCCCCCCCCCCCCAATAACTAGTATAGAATATTTACGGGACGTTATGTCCCAACGAGCTTGAAAGGAAAAATCGAATGACGAATTGATAATTGATGTTTGAATATGACAAGGATATGATTGGGCACTAAACCTAATTCAGCAAATGGCACACAAGATAAGCAAGGAAAATAGCTAGAACAAGCATAAAGATGAAATGGTAAAAACACTTATAACTTTTAAACTAAGACACAAAATAGCTCAAAATAAGCTTAGACAAAAACTAAATAAGTAGAGTAACTCAAATAGTAAATTTAGCAAGCAATTAAGCTAAGCTAAGCAGGAGAAACTCAGCAGTACTAACAACAGTACTAACAGTATTAACTAACAGTACTAACTTGGAGTTAGTACTGCTAGCTTTGAGTTAGTACTGCTAGCTCTACTAAAACACAATGAAACAAGAAATAAGCAAATAAGCTAAAACAGATATTTAACTAATCCTAATAAGCACTCAGGCATAAGAATAAACAACTAGAATAAACTATAATGGCAAATAAGCAAAAAAACTAAAAACTGATAAACTCTTAAAATTACTTTGAAAAGGCAAATAAACTTAAATAAGCTCTACTAAAGACAGTAAACGAAAATGGGCTTAAACTACTCTAAAAAACTAAGCAAATCTTAAATAAGCAGAAACAATAAGCTAATAAGTAAAAATGAACCAACGGTACTAACAGTTTTAACTACCAGTACTAACTTGGAGTTAGTACTGCTAGCTTTGAGTTAGTACTGCTAGCTTTAAAATCTCAAAAGAGAACTAGCAGTACTAACTTGGAGTTAGTACTGCTTATTCTAAAAACCTCTTAAAATTTTCAAAAGTCATTTTATTGCAAGCTGATTTGATCCTAATTTGTTAAAAACAGATTATCAAATAACAAAATAAGGTTCTCATAAGCAGATTTCAACCAACAAAAAGCACTTAAATAAGCTAGATCAGTCTAACAGTATTAACTAAACATTCTACCAGTACTAACTAGGAACTTTGCACAAATCAATTTTACACTGAAGTCTAAGCAAAATAAGCACTAAACATCATAACAAAGCATAAACATAAACAATAAATAAGTACTAATGAAAAGATCTACAGTAAATAAGTAAAAGACGAGAAAGAAAAACTTACAACACCCTTGCTTAAACAGGGCTACTTAAGCTTTTACAAGCTGATCTACAAGCTAGTAATGTCCATAAGCCCATCCAAAACTGGCTTATCATCCATAAGCTGTGGTATTTTTGAGTGTGATTTTTTTTTGATTTTTCTTAACTAAATAGCTTTTTTTTTTAGTTTACATAATGAAAACAGCTTATAAATAAGCTTAAGTGAAAACTTCTTAACACATTTTATACACAAATCAAATACTTAAGCACTTGAATTTAAAAACTTGACTTTTTAACTTATAAACTTCAAACTTTCATTAATTCTTAAAAAGAGTACAAGGCAGTAAAATAAACTGAATAAAATGCTAAAAAATGACTTAATAAAAATTACAATAAAAACTAAGATAAGCTAAGATGCCTCGAAGGCTTACAAAAGGCTCTATTTATAGCCGAAGTCTTCTCTTCTTGGGTCTTCCAGCTGTGCTTTCTTCTGTGTTTCTTTGTAGAGACAAAAACCCAAGTGTGCTTGTTGTGTGAGGTGATTCTAAAACAAAACCCAGCTTTCAATTTCTTTTGTGCTTCTTTTGAGTCGATCATAGCCATCGAAAAGCTTGGAAAGTGGTGGGATTGCCAACTTGGCAATTATACATATGGAGGTGGTGATAGTGGAGGAGGGGAAAATGTCTTACCCAAAGGGTTGTAGAGGTTGCAGGGTAAAAGGGTGGGAAGACACCCGTGAGTTGTATCTGGGTTTTGTTGGGCGGGAAAAATGGTTTTGGGTAAGTTGGCAGCTTTGGCCCCTCATCTCATATATCTTCATTGCAATTTCAGCCCTTGTCTTTTTATTCTTGTAATACAACTTGAGGTTTGGCAATTTCAGTCCCTCAAGTTGTATTTTCTTCATTTGGTTGACTTTAAACTTTGTCGAGGTTGACTTTCCTATTTACTTTTTGACTTTGACCAACTTTGGCTTCGATTTGACTTTGTCTTCTCCATTCCGTGCTCGATTTTGTTTGTTTTTGGCTTTCTTTTTGTCCTTTTCTTGAATATCCGTTTCCTGCACAATACAAATGCAAAACATACAAATACAATGTATTTTTGGTACGTTTTTAGTCATTTAAGTCCATTTTTTAATGGAAAATGGTATGTGTAATTAAGCACGTATCAGTTCCTCAGCCCAATTCTCCTCCTCACACCAATGTAGTAGATGAGGCTACATTCACTCGTGTAGATGTCAAACATGGAAGGGCTGCCACTAATGTCACTAGCTTAGATGTAGGACAGGGCAGTGGTAACATTGATAAGACCCCATCCATACCCCATGATTCACCTCTCCCAAGAGGTCACACACTTGGAAGTGATGAGGGAAGAATGCAACACAATGAATTAATGGATTTTGTTACAAAATTGTAAGACAGAGTTGTAGCTTTGGAGACATACTTGCAGCAGATAAAGAAAGTTTATGGTGCTGCTTTTACAAATCTTATGAAGAAGGTGAAGAGGTTGGAGAAAAAGGATAAGCTTAGCAAGTCAAAAAGAAAACTCAGACTGGTTCTCTCAGATAAAGAAGGTTCAAATTCAGATATTTTGGCTCAAGAGGATCCTTCTAAACAGGAGAGGAAAATTACTCAAATTGATGAAGATGAGGGGATTACTTTGGTACAGATGGGTGTTTCTACTGCTAGTACAGATTTTACCACTGCTAATGTACCAGTTACTACTGCTGGTGCATAAATTAGTACTACTAGCCCTGAAGTTAAAACTGTTGGTGATTTTGTTGATGATATTGCTGTTGAAAGTTTGGTGTACATTAGAAGGAGTGCAGCAAAGACAAAAGATAAAGGTAAAGGTATAATGGAAGAGTCTGAATCGACTATGACCAAGACAAACAGGCAACAAGAACAAGAAAGACTTGGTCTAGAGACAGTTGTGAGACTACAAGAGGAATTTGATGAAGAAGAGAGGCAGAGGATTGCCCATAGGATACAAGTAGAGGAAAGAGAAAAGTACACTGAAGTTGAACAAGCAAGAATGCTTATAGAGCTTATCAATCAGAGAAAGAAGTATTTTGATGCAAAAAGAGCTAAAGAAAGGAGGAACAAGCCACCCACACAGGCTTAACAGATGACCTATATGTCTAATTATATTAAGAATATTGGAAGTTATACGCTGAAGCAGTTGAGAAGTTATTCTTTTGATGAGATAAAGACTTTGTTTGAAACAACAATGAGGGAGGTAAAAACTTTTGTTCCAATGGAGAGTGAAGATGACAGAATAGTTTCTGAGTTAGCAGCTAAAAGTTCAAAAAGACATGCAGAAGAAGAACTTGTTCAACAAAGTTCTAAGTAGCAAAAGCCAGATGAGCTATCACAGGAAGAGCTATAGCAATTGATGATCATAGTTCTAGAAGAAGGGATGAATATTGAAGCCCTGCAAACCAAATATTCAATCATTGACTATGAGGTTTAGAATGAAGATTCAAGAATATACTTGAAAATCATCCGGGTTGGTAATCATACAGAGGTATATCAGGTTTTTGAAGATATGCTAAAGACCTTGGACAGGGATGATTTGTTAAACTATGGATTTGGTTCAAGAAAGGTTCAACTAAACAAACTAACCAAAAGTTAAAGAATTAAAGGATCTGGGTAGAGTTAAGAGATTGGTTGAAACTGATGCTGATGATGAGTTATGGGGTCTCATAAACATATTCCATAATATAACATGGGACGTATTGATACACGTGGATGTATCATGTATTACAAGGATGGAGTGATTCTACATGCTAGTTGAAAGGAAATATCCTTTGTCAAGAGGTGTTCTTACACAGATGTTAGTTGCGAAGCTCTTGGTGGAACAAAATAATGAGATGTCCAGAGAACTTCTTAGGAAGATATTCATGCAGATTGAAAGACCAAGATGATAAAGTGTTTGGAAGAATCCTCTCAAGGTTTAATTCAAAAACTTGATGATTTGGAGGTAAATCATAAGTTTAGGGGAGGATTGTTGGGAATTAAACTCATTACACTTAGTATTGCCAAGCCAAAGACTTTGTACTGCTTAAGATACAACTGTCAGTACTAACTAGTTAGTACTGCTAGAAGTAAGTTAGTACTGCTAGTGTAAACTTAACACTGTTGAAGAAGTTAACACTGCTGCATGAAGATTAAATACTGCTAAAGAGATCAAGACGTGTGAAGTGATATGTATTGACTTATTCAAAGTATATTCTATTTAGTTAGAAAGATACGTATAAGATTAATATTTTAGAAGATTTATAGTTATCTTGTATAAAAGGAGATCCTAGGTTATGGTGTTGAATGTACAATTGTCATAGACATTTTTGATATATAGCTTCAAGGTTGTAAACCTTAGTACTACACAGAGTACTCGTATTATTGATAATAATATTGGAGATTTTCCAGTAATATCATTGTTATACAGTTTACTGTTTTATTAATATTCTTCTAAGTATTAAAGGAGTAGATTTTTGTCTAATCTTTAGTATTCACAAGGGGTTTCAAACCAAGTTGTTTTGGATTTATCCACAAAGTAACTTAATCTTTACAAGCTTAAGTATAGATCTTAAGTTTGGGTTCAACATTATTTGTTGGATTATCTAGGTTCCTTCTAGTCAAACATTCATTAAACATTGGCACAATATCTATTAGGAACTAGCTAAGCCCATTAGCGTATTCCTGACACAGATTTAGAAGGACAATACTTGTGATCCTATGATTCTAGATGTATAAATCACTATATGGAGAGCTATCCTAGACTCTAGATTACTTGGTCCGTATCACTAGATCTAGTTGAATGATAGGTCGCATACGAAAGCACGTAAACAAGTATAAATTGATAAACATAAACAAGCATACAACGATAAATCAAGAAATCAAGATAAACAATACCAAACATTCAAATCTTCATAATAATGGCTAATACCCGAAGGTATTAGCCTTCAAACGTCATAATAAATACAAGAGCAATTATTTAGCCAAGGTAAACTAACCGAGTTAACGAATGATACCAAAAACTAAACGATTACTAAAGTATATGGAATTACACGATGTCTCCTATGGAATTGATAACATTGCTTGACCTCTTCTGCTCTTTTTCTCCTCTGAAAATTGACTTTTGTGGTTTAGGTATCGAGAATATGATTTAGCACACTTAAAACTCGTTTTTGAGTTTTGTATTTATAGGGTCTGGAAGTCGGTTTGATACGGCGTATCCAAGGATTGGATACGGCGTATTGGGGATTTCTTAGAGTAGGGACCACGCTTGATATCTTCTAGAATATTATATTCATTCCATATTTCCAATACGGCGTATTGGTCTTCTCTGGATACGGTGTATTGAGCGTCATTCCATTATGGTCTTTGGTGAGTGCAGGCACGGATACGCCGTATCTTCCTTGATGGATACGGCGTATTGTTCTTCAGAATAGTAATCTTCAAAATATCTTCATTTAATCTCCAGAATACGCGCTTTTTGCTATCTTTCACCATATACTCCATAATTACTGCAATTCTCAAATGTAAACGATTAAGTAACAATTCTTTGCAATAGTTATACAAAATGGGTTAATAACATGGGATAAATGATGCTATAAAATAGACGTTATTTGATGTCATCAAATATCCCCCCACTTGAATCCTACTTGTCCTCAAGTAGCCTTTAGAAATTTTATAAAAATGTATCCCTAAGGAAATTTTCTATTAAAGCATTTATTTGATCTATTACAAGTACACAACCAAACACCTCACGAAATAGGAAGATGAAAACACTCAAATCACTCAACTAATCTATGTGGTAACATGTCACTAATTCGCTTAATTGCTCGGTCGTGACGAGTATTCTATCATAAGTTTGGGAAGGATACATATCTCCACCGCTAAAGCTAAGGAATAACAAATTTATAAAGGTAAATATGGGTTTGTATGAGAAGGCTTAGGGTTGATTACTCTAACTAATTTCTATCGATACCAATATTCTAGGAGGGTGACAAAGACCACACATACACACCCGTAACGACATGATAGACACATGTGACTGCTCACTCCCACCTCGAATAAGCTAAAGAGTAGGAAAAGTAGAGTAATATAGGGTATGGATTTTCTAACTTTCACCTATAGTAATAAACCAACAAGGCAGCTGAGACATGCATACATGGCCGTAACGACGGAATAGACATACACGCTCGATCACATCCTCATTAGCGTAAAACCCATGATTAATGATTAGAAAACAGAATTAAATTGTTGTTAAATAAAAATTACAAAACAAATAGATTAAGTCTAAAATACAAGTTGCTAGACACTTTTTCCTGACCGTTACCATGATAAAGACATAATTATTTACAATGTTTGGATCATTGATAAAAAAACAACCTAAGTTGGCGTTCCCATAACGGTCAACATCCCAATCATCCCAAACTTTATATACTTTACAAGGCAAGTGGCGATATCTTCCACTTTATACAATACTCTACATCATCGATTTGTATCAACGAATAATTGATCCTTCGTGTAATTCCTTCGGTAGTTGCGAAACGATTATCTTCAAACTTTCCTTCTCTTTTTTGTTGCAATTTTTCTAATTTTTTTGATTTTTTTAACAATACCTCAAATCTCGGTGTAGTTTTACAATCTTCATGATCATAATAATTCTGGATAATTCCTTCGATAGTTCTTTGTTCTTCAGATTTACCATGAATTGTGATGGTAGTAAAAATACACGAGTTTTGACTATAAATATACATTCCCATTTGTTTTTGAAGTGCAAATTTCTTCCTACGTAGAAAATAGACAAAAGACTCAGGGAAAATACAAACTTTACATTTAAGCAAACTAGCAATGGTAAAATAAACTTAATTAACAAGGGTTGGTTAAGGTGTAAGGTTGTTAAACGAAACAAATAGTTGGTGTAATTCCTAAAGGATTGGCTCTAAGGGTTATTCTAGGGGTGTCTTACTCTTAAAATGAGAGTAAGACTATAGGGTTTAAATAGGGGGATAACTAACCTTTGTCCAGTAGTTAATAGTCAACATGTAAAGGAAATTTGGGTGTAATCCTTAAATTTACCAATTAAACAAGGTACTAATCTAAATCCATAGTACGATTATTGCGGTCTCGATTGATATAACAAGCCAAGTTCTAAAGTCCAGACATCACCGGCACACTCATATTTTTGTGGAATTTGGGTAAACATTTGGAAACGGCTAAGGTTAAATCCTCACAATATCTAACAAGGGTTATTGTGTGCGGGTTATGTAACATGCAATTTCACAAAAGTATGCTTGAATTTTTTTTAAATTTGAGCATAATTTAAGCATTTTAGTAATTAGGACAAGTAAACATTTTAAATCCATCCCATCACTTGAATTATACAACGTCCTCGTTGTATATATAAAACATTAAATACGAGAGTTTAAAAGGAATTAGAATGAGAAACTCCCCTGATATTTGCTCGGTAGATTCTCCAAGTTGCTTTTATGAGAAAGATTGTGTGCTGGAAAAACGTCTGAATCCTAGCACGAATAGCACACACACAGAATTCCAGAAAATATACATTCCACCAACTTCATCGATATTTCTTTCACAAGGTCCTGTATTAAACATAGGAAAAACATGTACATTCCTATCTTGGTACCTACGGTTAATTTAAACTAAACTAAACAAACTAAATACAGGTCATTTTTGGTGGATACGGCATATCAAATTAATGAATATGCCGTATTTCAAAACAAACAATAATGTTTTTAAAGTGCATAAAAAGTAAAGACTAATAACATCCAGATAATCAAGACGCTGTATGGTATGGGGTGGATACGCCGTATTGATGTCTGGGAAGACAGACTCGATAAAAACTAAACAACAATCTGGGGTTATCTCCTGGGAAGTACTTTTGTTTACAGCGAAGTCTTTAAGTTAGAATTTTCTTTAGCATCTCACTTGATGCGCGTAACCATCCACCCTTCGTCCATCATCCGAAAGATTTCCTGGTAAGCTCGGCACGCCTCTTCACTTGTAATTTTGAGATCGTTATATTCGTCTTCTTTTACAGCAACATATTCTTCTTCATCATTGAACGAATATTTGATCATATTCTATCTTTATATTTGGCAAACCAGTACCTTGTGAGTTTTGATACTACATAACTCATGTCATTCTTCACAAGTTTCCTTTTCATATTCCCCTTCATCATAATCGTGGTAGTAAATCTCATGGATCTTCCATCTTTTCCAACAATCATTGCTTGATTTATCATCACTTATTCATCTTTTAGTTCGCTATCTTCTAGAGCCTCGTACCATTCAAGGTCTTAGTAATGGTTGCGTTTTTTCAATTGGGGTAAGCACGGGCATATTTACTTCTTTTACAATAAACCATCCCTCTCCAGGGCAGTTATGGTTTCTTATCAACCCTTGGTTATATCTTTGGTTCCATTCGTAGATCCATGTCTTTGTAATCTTCATACGTTTTTAAACCCCATAATATCCTTTGTAGTATGTCGAATCTAACTTTGAGGAGGTAATTAAATTCAAGTAGTGAATGCCAAACAGAGAGGTGTCACGTAGTTAAAAACATCAGTTTCAACCTTAAAATTTTTGGCGGTTTCCTCCTTGTCACTCCAGTATCCTTTAAGATCAGAAGATTCATCATCAGATACCTCAATTTCATAACCTCGTATTTTCTTGTAATCCCACAAAGCTCCTTTGGTGAATATATCCATCGTTTTATAGTTTACAAACTTTGTAGCCAACCAGTCTTCAAATTTTGGATTGGCTGGGTCCCATTTTATTACGGGAGTGTTATCTCCCTCAATGCGAGAAGGCGGGTAGTATTTTTCAAAAAAATTTGCAGTAAAATCGACCCAACAAGTGATTCATTCTTTGGTTCTATCAAACCATCTTCGTGCACCTCCAGCCAATGAGATTAGAAAAAACAACAAACTCTGTTTATATGATCTACTTCGGGTTTTTTGGATTGGTCAATAATTTTTAGGTAGTATTTAATATGCTCAACTGCGTCCTTCCCGTTTGTTCTACTAAAAGCATTATTGTGCATATCATCCAAGAATTTTCCTTTTAGCTCATAAGCATTTTTCCCATTAACCGTAATACTTGTAATCCCGAAATAGTAATCTTCTTTGTCATTAGGCGCAAATGTTTCCATACTTGACTTATTTCCCTTATCTGCCATTACTTCCTCTATCAACTAGCTCTGATAAGTATGTCCTGTAACAAGGGTAAAAATATCAGCAGGATTTGCTCTGAACAAGGATAGAAATTTGTTTGCATGAAAATCAAATACAAAAACTTAGGATTCTGATTCTGTTACAGATGATCGATATGCCGTATCCAATAGAAGTGGATACGCCGTATTAATCAGTTGAATCGAATATGTTGTATTGGACAGAAGTGGGAATGTTGTGCCAATGGAGTGATAACACGTATTTAGTTATCAACCAGAACAGTGTATTAGTAAAATAATCTAATGCGTAAACAATTAAACACAAATATACAAGCAAACTAAACTAACAAATATAAAAAATATACAGAATATACAAGAATCTAATTAATACTACTCCTAAGGGTTAAATCTAATCTAATGTTAAAAACCAAAAAATAAAATAAAAATCAAGATTAATTTTCACTTTCCGGCAGCGGCGCCAAAAACTTGATGTGGTCGTTGTGTGGTGTATATTTAAGATGTTTCAAGTTTTAAATTTATATTTTGCCGACTTAACCAAAAATGACACTTTAACGGGCAGTGTACCCGGTCGGTGGTAGATTCGTGGTAAGTAGGGTGTCGAACACTTGAAGCGAGGTTAAATCTCTCAATTTATTTATATTTTGGTTATCTAATCTATGTTAATTCTAATCTAAGTCAAACCTATGCTAAACCTATGTTAGTTCTAATCCTAATTCTAACAGGTAAAAGGGGGTTTTCAGCCTGAGAGACTGGCACAGGTTGGTCGGTGACTACAATCAATTCAAGACACTTTAACCCACGCAAGCTAATTAACAGAAGATAAAAGAGCGGTCGAGCCTTATATAAGAAAACTGTATTAACCATTATTAATCCGATTAGAACGTTGGTTTGTTTATTTAGTGCAATGATTTCTTCTCTCGAGGTGGCATATCATTCTTAAGACTTAGGCAAGACTTCTTCCTAAGACCTAGACACATTAATTCTGTCACAATTAAAGCATCCGCATAAAGCATCCTTATTTGTTGATTATAATCTATCTTAGGGATTAAAGCAATGGTGATCTTGTTAAACTTAGCTCATAGAGATTACCACTTACTGCTTAATGGCAATTTATACACTAGTAGTCTACTTGTCCAACTATCCATAGGAATCAGTACGTTATTTGTTGAATTATCTAGGTTTACCTTCTAGTCAACACGTTCAATAAACCATTGGCAAAATCCAATTAACTAGTTAAGCCCGAAGCGTATTGATATGTGAGAAATCACATTTCCTTTTTATATCAAAATGATCCTTAAATGATTAAATTGTGCAAATTATGCTTGTATATTGCTTGTTTTGTCATTTGTGATGTGTAGGTAAGGATAATGCAAAAATTACCAAAACTTACAAGAAATGGTCAAAACCAGGACAAACACGAATCACGAGAAGAATAGTGTGCACAAGAGCCGAGAGTTTCTAGCAAAGGTCAACAAAGTCAACCATTGGTCAACCATTAGTCAACCCACAAAAAGACAAAACCCTTAAACAGCCCCTTAATGTTAAATAATTTTCATAAATGATCCTTAAACATCAAACACCATTAGTCATTCTTATTAAATAGCTAACGGTCATTAATAATCTAACTTAAACCCAAAACCATATACACCCTAGCCCAAGCCTTTTAATACCCAAGCCCAAATCAAACTTTTTAAACTCTCAGTCAAACAAACAGGTAAAAAGGGCGCGAAGGGGTGAAACACTATTCACCCTTCGTCCCAAGTTACCTCGCAACTCAAATTAAAGGTTAAAATTTCCTCCCGAACTCGTTCCAACATGGCAATAAAGATTCCAAGTACCAAGTGATGACTCAGCATCAAAAATGTCATCCAAATCCTTTGATTGGTCAAGCTATGACAAGGGAATCACACGTGGGATATCAAACTAACATACCAAAAGATGGGATTTTACACTAAAGCAAGGCAAAAAGAAGCACAAAGCCTCTGACACAAGGATTGCCACGCTGGCAATCCGTGTGATCACATTTTAATCTAACGGCAAGAAGAGGGTATCCAATGATTGACAATAAATGAAGGGTGATTATCAAGACCAAGGGGAGCGTGTTCACAAGGCCTAAAAGCATCCACTCTTTCCTATAAATACAAGGCCTCTCTCACTCACAACGGATCATCTAGGAGTAGTATCTAGTGTAGCTTTAGTGTAAACGTTGGTGCTTATTGTATTTTTGCTGATGGTAGTTAAATCTTGTAATTGTCATTAAAAAGCTTTGGTATTACAGTTTTCATTAATAAAATTTGCTTCTTACTTTTATTATTGTGTTTAATAACATGTCTTTAATTAATCTGCCAATAACAGTGAAAATGGTTTATAAAACTTATATAAGCTCTTATTAATCTGATAATCTCTATTTAAAGCTGCTACATCTCTCATTTAAGCTCTTAAAGCTTAAATGTGACTTATTATCTCTCAAATTCCACCCTTGAAACATAACCACGCTTATTAATGGAAGGGAAAACCAAATTTGGATGGGTTTCTAGGGACCATACACAGCTTATCAATTTTGATAAGTGGAGTTGTTGCTAGCTCAAAATAAGCATTATGTAGTCTTGTTTTGTGCAAAGGTAGTTGTAAGTCCTCTCTTTACATTTTGTAGCTTAAAATTGCATTTTAGCTTATTACTATTTAATAATAGCTTATTTCTGTTTAGATTAGCTTATTTGATGATTAATATAGTTGTTAGATGCTCAATATGTTTGCTTGTTAGTTTAAGATCTTAGTTTGCACTTATTTGTCTTAAAACAGTTAAAAACCAAAAATATTAGCATAGCTTAGTTGCTTATTGTCTCTGCTTATTTGCTTATTGATAATTGTTCATCATGTCTGTTTTAAGCTAATTACTATCTGGTATTTCTATTTTGAGCTAAATTTCTAAGTTTCATAAGCATAAATATGGTTTTGAATATTATAAAGGGGTGTTTGGCATTAGACAGCACTAACTTTAGTTAGTGCTGTCAAAGGCTATTAAGTCCTTTATTTTGAACTCAAAACTATTATAGAGGTTTATGAGGTTAGGATTTGAAGTTTTGAATATAGTTTATCATGTTAGATATTTGGTTTAGCTCTAGTGGTTAAGTTCTGTTAGCACAGATCAAGTAGCATAATCATTTTAAGCTCAATAGGTTTCTAGTTGTTTTCATTGCATGATTTGTTCTCTTATTAGTGTTTTAAAGAAGTAGAGTCCAAGCCTTAAGCCTGCACTTGTTGAATTTAGATTTGGTTCATATTTTGTGCAAACTACATCAAATAAGGAAAATTGACAAAGAGCACTTTTTAATTTCAAATTTCAGAGGGTAGAAATAAGTTAATAGGATTTGATTTTTAGAACACAAGTAAATCTTAGGTCATATTCAATATGTTTTAGCTTAATTTGTTTAAAAAAAGTTCATTTAGTAATCTGTTTTTAAGCTTAAAATTAGTAATTTGTCTTTTGAAAATCAAAAACATTCTCAGCTCCTACTAAGTTAATAAGTAGTTTTCATTTAGAATTTTCATTGTTCATTTAAATTTAAAAATGTTTTTCAATTATTGTTTTAAGTAGTATTTTAGGTGCTCTTTTTAGGTTAATAAGCCAAAAGTCCATAAGGATCCTTTAGCTTATTGAATTATAAGCTCAAAAGTACCCTTAAGGACTGTTTGGTTAACAGTTGAATCAAAGTGCTTATTTGAGATTTTTAAGCTTATTACCATTAGTTTTGGTTCAGTTTCTGTCTAAACTAGCTTATTAGGTTAAAATTAAGTTGTTTGTAGCTTATTAGGTTCAGGATTTAGCTTATTAGACTTTTCATAGAAAAACCAAAAACATCAAAAATAGCATAAGTAGCTTTTTCATTGTGCTTTTTCACTGCTTAATTGAATTTCAAGATGTCCTTTGTTTGTTGTTTCAAATAGCTTTTAGGTCAAGGTTTAAGGTAGTATAGGGCTTATAGTCATAAGGATCTGTTTGTGTGCTTATAATTAAGCTCAAAAGGTGCCTTTTGGTCTGTTTGGTGCTAGTTTCTCTTAAAATGCTTATTTGAATTCACAGCTTATGACTTATCCTTTTAGCTCATTTCCAGCTTAGATTAGCTTATTAGGATAGATTTAGGATGTTGATAGCTTATTTAGTTTAGAGTCTAGCTTAATCAAGATTTCTAGCATATTAAGTTTTGAAAAAAGTAAAAAAAATTAGTTGAAGTGTTTCTGTCTGTTTTTAAGCCAAATTTTAGCTTATTTTCTTGTTTTCATAAAAAGTTTCTTTTATAAAACTTGCTTAATTTTAGCTGTTCTACAACTTTTTTTTAAAAGTTTTGAAAAAAATAACAAAGGAAGAAACCAAGGAAGTCAGGGGTGAGCAAGGCTCGAACCCCTGACCTCAACTCAGTTTAACCCTTTCATAGCACTCAACACACACACCACTAACCACTGCTCCCTTAGGACTTTTACGTCTCAAGGTACGTTTTAAATCCTTTTAACCCTTTTTTGAGTTTTAAGTATAATAAGCATTTCGAACGCTTATTTCATTTTTCCTGGCTTATTTAGTCTAGCTCTTTAGGATTTGATAATTTTCCTATATTTTGCTTATTATAAGCTATTTTTAGAAAATTTCTAGGATTTTTAGCTTAAAGTTTTATAATTTTCGTGAATTAATTTTGTTAAAAACTTTAAAAAATCATAAAAAATAGATAAATAATCAAAAAAATAATTTTCTTTTTTATAAAATTTTCTTTTATCATATTCTAGGCTTAGGTTTTAAAATTAATTTCGTAGGGTTAATATTTCGTAATTTCACTTTTTAAAGAACGGGATTCCGTCCTCGTTCTTGTTTTCTTAGTTTTTAAGCTTTAATCACCCTCGTTTTAGAATTTCCTTAGCATTTTCTTCTTAAATAGTCATTTAGGATTAGAAAAAGTTTAGAAAATCATTTAGGGTTTAATTTTAGTATTCTTGCTTATTTGTCATGTTTTCTTTAATTCCCGTTATTTGTTTTTGTCTTTAATTGCTTAGTCGTTAATTTTACTTGCTTGCTTAAATTATTTTTAATTGTAGGTTTAGAAAATTAATCCAAAAAGTTTGAACCAATTCAAGTCATTGTCCAAATAACAAACGAGGTCTCAATTTCATAAGTCTTTGGGAAAACGACCCGGTAATCACTTACCGACTTCTTTCGTATTATATTATCGTGTGATTTTTCTTACTACCTTTGTCCTCAAGGGTAGTTTAGGAATTTCGTCATCGTTATATATTATTATACGTATTATTATATATATCACCAAGTTTTTGGTGCAGCAGCCGGGGATTTGTGATTAAGATTTCTTCGTTTGAATTTGTCGATCGTGATTTGAAGAATCTTTCGTCTTCGAAAGTTACGCTTTTGAGAAAATCAAAAATACAAAAAAAAAAAATTAAAAATATAAAAAGTAAAAAATAATTTTCTTTTCTTTTTAGTATATGTAGAAGTTTAAATAAATACAAAAAGATAAAAATATTTGCTCTTCCGAATTTTTCGATTTTTATTGTTTCTCTTAATTACTAAAATACAAATCAATTTAATTCTCTTACTAGAGAATTTGTGAATATTCCATCAATAAGTTACCGAACATAAGATTCAAAATTTACCGTCTTGTGTCACTTACGAAAAAGGCGCACCTCTTTTGTAAAATAAGCTATTAGGAGGGTTGTTCCTAAGAACTACAACCCGAAGGGACAAACATTTTTAAGGAGATTCCCTCCCACTACGTCCCCCGTTTGCAAATTTTATTTAAGGGAGTTACCCTAAGTTTGTTGATTATTCGGTAAACAAAAATATTTTCTTTTCTCATTTCTTTTATCATTTTTGTTTGCTTAGTGCATGCGCACTAGAAATTCCAATTTTCTAAATAATTCAACCGTAACCATTCTGAGACGTCGAAATAGAGGACGTGCTCCAATCGTAGTCGAACCCGAGCTTCGTACTATCGTTGAAGTTGCACCAATGGCGGAACGAACCATGGAAGAACTACTCCGTGCACCCACGGAAGGGTATGGAGAAGCTACCGTTTTACCAGAAATTAATGCGGATCACTTTGAATATTATAGACATATTTTGACAAATAGTTCTACTAGCCCGTTTCACGGTTTATGAGAAGGATATATCCCCATGCTCATATTAATACGTTTCAAAAGTATTTACCTCGACTTTACGATTTAGGGACGTACCAAATGATGTTATTAAGTTAATGATGTTTCCATATTCGCTCGAGGGGAATGCGAGATTGTGGTACGAGAAAGAACCACCTAATTCGATCTTAACTTGGGAGGATCTCGTAACCAAATTTGTGAATCAATTTTTTCCTCCTTCGAAAACCACTCACTTAAAGAATGAAATCTCTCGTTTTATACAAAAATTCGAGGAGACTTTTAGTGCAGCTGATAAAGATTTAAGGAAATGCTTAGAGCTTGTCCTCACCACGGATTTACGGAGTTAACTCAAGTTGATACCTTTTATAATGGTTTAAACGACAACGATCAAGACTCCTAAAATGCCGCGGCGGGTGGAAATCTTTTGAGTAAGACGACTAGAGAGGCTTTGAATATAATTGAGAATAAATCAAAAGTGCGTTATTCGCGAAACAAACTAAATTCTTCTAGGATGAATACGACTTCTAGGGAAAGTGATAGTAAGACGGATGAGAGAATTGATAAGCTTGCAGACCAACTTTCGACCTTAGTTGAGATTGTTTCTATAAAAGTTATCACTCCCACTCCGGTTAAAGCGGTTGAGGAAACTTGCGTTAATTGTGGTGGTGCCCATTCTTGGTATAATTGTCCGGCTACCGATAACAATCAAGCTAGTGTTTGTGCGACTACCGGTACTTACAATCAAGTTAACCCTCCGAATCGTGTTAGTAATCAAATGGCACCACCAGGTTTTGCTCTGGTGCAAAAAAATGGTCAAAATAGGTTTAATCAAAATCAAGGTCAAGGGAATAATTTTAATCGGGGAAATAATTTTCATGGTAATCAAGGTTTTCAAGCTCAAAATAATCATGCTTAAAATTTTCAAAATCAAGGATTTCAAAACCAACATTTTCAAGTGCCTAATAATCAAGTTCAACAAGAGATTTCAAATGATTTTTCGAGTTACAAGAGAAATAACGATCAAATGTTGAGAAACATGCAAAATCAAATCAACTCGTTGAAAGGAGACCTTAAGAATGAAATTTAAAACATGATAAAATCTCAACAAGCCGTCATGATGAATCAACAAACTACCTTTCAAAATAATTTGCAAAACATGATATGTGGATTGTTTCAAAACCACGCTTCAACTTCGGGTACTCTTCCGAGTAATACCATTCCAAACCCGAAGGGTGAGATGAAAGCGATCACTACTCGAAGTGGTGTTGCTTACGAGGGACCCTCGATTCCTACTAATCATTCTCCTAAAAAGGTAGTAGAATGAGAAACCGAGGAGACAATGGATAAAGAGCAAACAAAATTCCAAGGAAGTACCGCTCACATTCCACCTCCGATTATCCCCATTTCTATTCCGGAACCCGATGTTTTGAAGACTTTGCCTAAAACCACTCCTATTCTGGAACCTGATGTTCCGAAGAATTTACCTAAGCCAAATATTCCATATCCTTCTCGACTTAATCAAGAAAAGTCTCGTGACAAAGCTTCGAATCAAAAAGAGAAGATTTTTTAAATGTTTCAAGATTTGCGTTTTGACATAAGTTTCGCAAGAGTTTGCTCATGAATAAGGAAAAGTTGCTTGAATTAGCTAAGATACCGTTAAACGAGAATTGTTCGGCGATGCTCCTTAAAAAGCTTCGCGAAAAGCTTGGAGATCCCGTCAAGTTTCTTATTCCATGTGATTTCCCGGGAATGGATGTATGCCACGCCTTGGCCGATCTCGGCGTGAGCATGAATCTTATGCCCCTTTCTATTTGGAAAAAGTTATCCTTACCTGAACTTACACCAACTCGGATGACTTTAGAACTAGCGGATCGATCTATTACTCGTCCTAAAGGAGTCGCCAAAGACGTTTTTGTTATAGTTAGGAAATTTCACTTTCCTACCGACTTTGTTGTTGTAGATTTTGAAGCCGATCCTCGGGTTCCTCTCATTCTTGGGATATCCTTTTTGAGGACCGGTCGAGCTTAAATGAAGTTTTAAGGAGTAAGAAAAAGACACATGAGTTAATGACGTAAGCTCGTACACTTTTAGATCACAATCAAACTAACGTGATACACCTCGACAAATGAATGATACATCAAAAACCAGATGAAGAGTACATTAATTGGCTTGTGAGGAGTTGTTCTCCAGAAGTACTTGGTATTTTCGAATAATTCTTACGGTGGCAATCCAACTCCTACTTTGACCCGATTCTTTCTTCTACCTAACCTTCGTTACTCCTTTTGAAGGAGATATTTTCATTTTGGAAGAAATCGAGACTTTCTTACAAACTCCGAATGAGTTTATTGATTTGGATGATAATTTCTATGACACAGAGGGAGATATTCTTTACCTTGAGCAATTGTTAAATGAAGACCCATTTTCGAATCTCCCTCCAAAGAAGAATGAGGACCTAAAGCAAAAAGAAGTGACCAAGGCAAAACCTTCAATTGATGAGCCTCCGGAATTAGAGTTAAAAGACTTACCATCTCATTTGGAATATGCTTACTTAGAAGAAAACGATAAGTACCTTGATTATGCAAAAGTTTTTAAAAGAGATGAATAAAGAATCCCACTTAAAGGTGCTTAAAATCACATAAAACTGGCAATTGCATGAAAATCAACTGATAACAAGGGTATCGAACCTCGTTGATTGTACTCACAAAATCTTGAATGGAGGATGATTACAAACCCACGGTTACAAAGACCAAGACGGTTTTAACCCAAAAAATCACGAGGAATAAAAAGGAGGTCCCTAAAACCTCTTGATGCCGGAATAGAATTTACTGATCTCACGACAGCCCATGGGTTTAGTCCCGTGCATTGTGTTCCCAAAATTGTATAACCATGTGTTGCTAATAAAGAAATGAAATCATTCCGACACAAATAGTTACCGGTGTATAAAGAGTTTTTGAATGACTAGTAATCAATTAAATGAAGCGTACTCGAAAAGATCATTTTCCCTTACCATTATGGATCAAATGTAAGAAAGATTTCTCCGAAATGAGTTTTATTGTCTTTTTCTAGATGGATTTTCGGGGTATTTTCAATACCAATAGACCCCCAAGACCATGAGAAAACTTCTTATTCACATGCTCGTATGGAACATTCGCGAACCGTCGCATGCCTTTTGGCTGTGTAATGCTCCTTGTACTTCCAAATGTGTATGATGGCGATATTCCATGATATGATCGAAAAGACTAAGGAAGTGTTATATATGAATTCTTGTTTTTTAAGGATAGTTTTGATTCGTTCCTCTCATTTAGAAAAGATTGCTAAACGGTGTGAAGACACAAATTTAGTACAAAATTGGGAGAAGTGCCACTATAATTTGTAGAGAAGAATTGTGGTTAGGACATAAAATTCAAAGTGCCAGTCATTGAGGTCGGATCGTGCTAAAAGTGATGATTATCGCTACGCTCCCACACCCCGACAACCGAAAAAGGTGTTAGGATTTTCCTATGGCAAGCCCGGTTAAATACGACGATTTTATCTAAGACATTCCAAAATAGCTAGACCAAAGGATCGATCACTTAGAGAAGAAACCCCCGTTTGTGTTTACTAAGGCTGTATTGATGCTTTGGAGACTCTAAAAATAAGCTTACGAACTCCGATCCTTAGATTGTCCCCGATTGTAACCTACCTTTCGAACTTATGTGTATGCTACGCTTTTCGAGATTGTGCGGTTTTGGACAACCAAGATGAAGCATTTTTAGCCCATACATATCTAGTAGACGATGACCGAACAGCTCAAATTCATTACACCACGACGGAAAAAGGAAATGCTCGCCGTTGTTTATGCTTTTAGAGAAGTTTACGACCAAATCTTGTCTTATCTAAAAGCCAGCGAAAACGTATCACACGGCTCTAAAAAACCTTCATAATACACAAGATTCCAAGTACCGAGTTGCTCCGGTGGTTCACCCTCCTACAAAATTTGATATCACCATCCGTGATAACAAAGGAAGTGAGAACCTCGTGGCCGCTCATTAATGCTAGACTGACAATCCTCAAAGGATGGTGTTATAAAATTAAGACATAAATGAAAATATTTCCTTTAGAGACTCTTGTAAAATTTACAAGTAAAAGTACCCCAGTTTTTTCGATATGCAAAATTCCATGCAGGGAATATTTTAATCATAAAGTAATGACAACGTCCTACAAAAAAAGAAGTTTTTTCAAGGACGTATAAACCTTACTTTATGGGATGATCCTTATCTTTTTTTTTCGGATTTGAACGGATCAAATCATACGACGGTGTGTGCATATGCAAGCACTAATGATAATCCACAAAGCTTGTCATGACGGACCGCATCGGGGGCTATCATAGTACCGAATCTCGACTGCTCCGAAAAGTATTAGATCCGGTTTTGTTTGACCGACCATATATCGAGATGCCCATACTAATATTAAAGTCAGTTATAAATGTGTCAAATAACAAGTCGAAAATATCACAAAGAAGAATGAAAATGCCTCAAAGCTATTCAAGTTTGTTGAAATCTTTAATGTAGGCTGAAACGTTTATTATGGGATCCATTTCCCGTTTCACGAGGGAATAAATACATCCTCGTAGCCGTTGACTAACTTAGAAGATGGTGAGGAAGCGAAGCGCACCCCACACATGTTGCCGAGTTTATATTTAAGTTTTGAAATCTCTTTTGCCCGGATTCGGACACCGAGAGTTATTATAAGCGATCGTGGGACCTATTTCTGTAATGAAAAATTTGCTAAAGTAATGTATAGTATTGGTCACTCCATCGTCTGCTACCTGCTTATCACCCTCAACCGAGCTGTTAAGATGGAGTGTCCAATCGACGGTTTGAAACGTATTCTTGAGAGGACGGTTAGAGAAAACCATGCCTCGTGGTCCGACAAACTAGATGACGCTTTATGGGCATTCCGTACTGCTTTTAAGACACCGATTGGTTGTACGCCTTACAAACTCGTGTACGGAAAGTCTTGCCATTTTACCTGTTCGAGTTTAGAGCAAAAGCAATATGTGCTTTGACACATGCAAATTTCGATTTAAAACCGCGGGTGATCACCAGATCATTCAACTTAATGAACTTAATGAGCATTCGGACAAGCTACGAGATTCTTTAATATATAAAGAGAGGACGAAGAAGCTTCACGACTCTAAGATAAAAAACCGCATTTTCAATGTTGGTGATCGAGTTTTACTCTTCAACTCTTGTCTAAAGGTATTCTCGAGAAAGCTTAAAACTCTATAGGCGGTGACCATTTCACATCACCCAAGTTTTTCCATACAGAACCATCGAGTTATCCTAACCTGATGGTCCAAACTTTAAGGTGAATGGTCATCGTGTGAAGCATTACTTCGGAGGGGACATACCACCTAAGGTAGTCCTGGATCTCCAAACTTTCTCCAAGGACGAATGAATTCAGGGATCGAGTCAAGCTTTGTGACTCAGTTACCAAAAACAAAGCGCTTCGTGGGAGGCATCCCATGCTTTCCATATTCTTCTACTTTAATTCTACAGTGATGTGAGGAGTCTTGTACTCATCCGATTCATAGTTGTTTGTGCTTGTTGATTGTTAGTAGGTAGACCCAAAATTTATTGAATACTCTCATGTATCGAGTTTAGTCCGGACCCACACGAGCTTCTAACCTTTTCTTGCCATTATTTTGGGGAAATCCGAAGAATCCTAGATTATTATCGACTAACATTTATCTTTTAGCATACTTAATAAACGGCTTAAGATTTTTGTGATACTTTCTCCATGCTCGAATTATGCATTCGACTTTTTGAGTTCTAGTATGGTGTTATGAGCCTTAGACTAGGAAACATTGAGAAAAGTTTAGTTTTAGTAATGGGGTATATATCTTTGATATGATCTTACCTACCTTTGCTCGTTGTTCTCACGTACCCCGTTTTCCCGCAAAAATTTTAAATTTTTAAGTCTTAATATCTAGTTTATTGTTCATATAAAAAAATAATAAAAATAATAAAAATAATAAAAAAAAATTGTGTAGAAAAATAATGAAAAATATGAAAGTAGTTGATAAAAATAATAAGTGTTTTGACACGAATGTAGGTTTTCCGTTGGTGAGAACGAAAAGTAAATTTTGACCCGACGTTTTTTATCTTAGCTTTCACCTTAAACATATATAAAGAATTGAATATTCTAATCATTTATACAAGTGCATAAAACATCTGTATGGCCTTAGCTTAAAAATTCAAGATATTATTGCAAGTTCCCATAATTGATTTTTAGTATATGCGGAAGATCAAGTTTATTAGAATAAAGATTGTTGTTAGACTATGATTACTTGTTTTAAAAGTGCGATCAAAAATCGCTAGCTACGTATTCACGAGTTTCGTTATTAGAAATTTTAAATGTGAAGAACAAGAGATGATAGAGTAAAGTATAAGTTTCTGATGCTAACATAGAATTAATGGCTTCTTATAAGGCACATAAAGTTTAATTGTGGCTTTTGCTCCCATAAGCTTAATAACTAGTTATATAATTGTTGAATAAATAAAGTTTCTTTGTTTTTTTGTGATTCTAGTTTAGATCGACATTCGAAGAGTTTCCTTCAAGTGAAAGTAGGTACATAACGAGGTTATTATGTCAGTGTTGTGGGAAATAGACTCCTGGACCAAGGTCTGCACGCAAACCGATGTGGGTAGTTTTTAAAAGACCACAAGACTTTGAAATTTGAGGCCTATAAAAATAATAATTATTGTCTATAAACCAAGCCGAAATAAGACTCTGGATCCAGGTCCGACCCGCATACCGATGTGACAGTCGATTTAAGTGTGGATGGTAATAATAATAATAAAAACCGTGGGTCTAATAAAAGTTTACTGCCTCTTGGCGGACTCACAACCGATGTGTCATCTCCTAAATAAGGCACATAGTAAATAATAATCCGAGCCTTTTTTGATAAAAGTTTGATTGCATCTTGCCGGCTCACAACCGATGTTGCATCCAACTAAAAGGTCAAGGAATTCACTGAGTCGAAAATAATACCCTGGACCAGTGGTCCGGCTCGCAAACGATTGTGCAGATGTTTCAAAGGACCGAGATAAAAATGTTGCTATAAAAATAATAGATAAAAAGAAGAATAAAGCCAAATTTCATGTACTCCGGGGATATCTAAATGAAAGCCTCCCTCTCAAGACTCGTAGTGTGAGTTGTTTTCGGATGAAATAAAATGGATAACCCTAAATGCATGTTAATTTATAGAACCTATAATGTGGACTTTAATTTCACACATGTCTCTTTAGAAAAGATTTCAACATAATAATGGACAAATCAGGTTACCTTTATTAATAAGGCATAATTTATTTGACACCAATAATATAATAAAATTCTTAGAGGAAATTAGGAAAAAGTGGATTGAAAAGTAAATTACAAAATTAGCTATATGAGTAAGTAATCAATATAACTTGTATTTACATGTATCATAGTTTTTAAGCATGCTTGGAGAGGTGAAAATCATGGACGATGATTTATCCTAATTGGACCACTTTTTGTGCATTTAGTTTCCGTGATCCTAAAATTTATCAGGAATAATAAAAGCAATACATTATGTCAACACATGCATAAGTTTGAAGTTGTAAATTATGAAAATCTTAAAAGGGAAAAATCTTGAAATGGGAAAAGCGGGGATGTTTTAAAATTTTGATTTCCTTAACTTTCCCCACAAAAGACTTTTGTCTACTTTTCCAAAGTGATTAGTTAGGGAGGTTTTGAGTATTTGGTTTTAACGCCATATAGACATTGCGTGAGGACACACAATCATTAGTTTGGGGAATTTTGATATGTAGAATCACATAACCGTATTATACTATAAATGACGCCAAAAATAAACAAATTGTGGCAAATTATTCTATGTATATTTGCATGTTTTGACAATTTGTGATGTTAGTACGGATTATTGCAAATATCACAAGAAACTATTAAAACCGCAAAACAAACACGAGAACGGATAGAGTGCACAAGAGCCGGAAGTTTCATCAAATAGGTACACTTAAGTTCAACAATGTCAAACCATGGTCAACCACAACATGACAAGAACCTTAAAAAATACCCAAAATGAGCCCTTAATGTTAAACCAATCTCACCATAAGGCCTTAAATACTAACACCGAAATAACCTTTAATTCTTATGACAAACGGTCCGTTGAAGTATATACCATGAACCCTATTAACCGAGCCAAACGAATTATACCAGGCCTAATTCAAAGCCAGGTCAAGCCCCCCCCATTTAAATCCTAGTCCAAACAAAGTTTAAAAAAAATTGGGGGGCGGGAAATATGTTACTATTCAACTACTTCCCCCACTAACACCCTGTATGATAAAATCAAAAGGGAAAACCCAACTCCCTCACTTATCTATGCGACATCAAAGATACCAAGTACCAAGTTCTACCTCAGCCTAAGAAGACGTCACCAGATCTCTGAATGGCCACGTACTGACAGAAGGGCATGCCCACGGCGTCTAGCAAGATAAACACACAAAATGGCAATATTTGCCCTAAAACACAGCCAAAAGAAGCACACCACTCCGAAGAAGTAGGATTGCCAGCTTGGCAATCCGTGTGCTCATTTTGATCAAACAGCTAAGAAAAGGGATCCAATGATTAGCTAGAAGATGAATGGCTAAAGATCAAAAAGAGCGAGTACAAGTCAAGATCCATTCTCCCAGGCCTATAAATAAAAACTCCCTCAATCACATCGTAAGTTAGGAGTATTTTAAATAGTAGCTGTAACTTAATATAGCTTATATATTCATGTAATTTCAGCATATTGCTGTTTAGTAAAATGTGAAATTCCTTTTCAAAAGTTGGTTACTCATTGCATATCAACAATTAAAAAGTAGTTTTCAAATTTAAGTAATCTGGTTTTTATCATTATTGAACAATGAATTGATAAAAGCTCTTATACCATATAATCCTAAAGAGCTCTATAATAACACATAAGCTAGTTAAGAACTCAGTTAATCTCTAAACCTTAAACAAAGCTTTTACTTATTCAAATCCACCCCAAAAATTACCAAACTTTTAAAGGGACGAGGCAGCCAGAAACTGATGGTCTACCAAGACCACACCAGATTAACTAAGATAAGCTAGGAGAAAAGCTTTATTGATTAGCTCATTAAGCTCTATTTAGAGCACTCACCTCTGTTTAGCTGAGGTGGAGGTATACTTTTCCTTTTCCTTTCTTTAAATTCCTGTCTATTATTTAACATTCTAGCTTATCTGTCCATTTAGCTTAAATCTGCGTTTTATCTGCTTATTATTGTTCATTTATGCTTAATGTTGCGTATTATCTTTGTTTAGTGCTTATTCAGTTTATTAGATAGTATAAATCATAATTTTTAAGCCTTTGTTATAAAACCAGTTAAAATCCAATTTTTTTTTATAATAGTTAGCTAGCTTATTAGTTCTGCTTATTTAGCTGCTTAAATCTGTTCTTTAGGTCTAATAAAAGCTTATTAATATCTGGTAATTAATTTTTGTACCTTAACTTTCAATTTCATAAGCTAAAAATAGGAATAAAGTATTTAAAGGGGTGTTTGGCTTATGGCAGTACTAACTTAAGTTAGTATTGTCCATAGCCTTTTGGTCTTTTAAATCAACTTTAAACTTCATTATTGAGTTTATGAATCCAAGTTTTAAGGTCTGTGTTAATTAAAATCAGTTTTAATCAAAGTTAGTTAGTAGTTTTTAGAATCTGTTAGCCTAAATTCAGTCTATTATGCATTTTTATCACAAATCTGTTCTAGTGAATTGTTATTGTTCTTGTTTTGCTTGATTAAAGTGGTAGAAGCCTAGTCTTTGAGCCTGCATTTGTTAGTTTTATGTTTTGGTCAACTTAAGTACAAACTGCATCAGCAGTCATAAATAGACAAACAACCATTTTCTAGTTCAATTATCAGATGGTTAGAGTAGTTATTAGGTTTTGATATTTAGTTTTCTAGGAGATTTGAGGTCATTCTCATTTTGTTTCAGCTTATTTTGCTTTAAAAAGTTCATCTTGTCATTTGTTTTTAAGCTTAAAATTAGCTATTTGTCTTTTGTAAAAATATACTCAGAACACACTGAGTCTTTAAGCAGTTTTCAATAAGTTTTTTTCCTTGTTCCCTTGATTTTCAAACTATGTTTCAAAAGCTGATTTAAGTAGTCTCTTGGATAAGCTTTCTAGAAATATAAGTCTCAAATTCTTAAGGTTCCATTTGAGGGCTTAAAATTAAGCCTAAAGTTAGTTGTTTGTCTTTTTGGTAACTAGTTTTCAAAAAAGTGCTTAATCTGTTCTTTTAGCTTATGGCTTATCCATTTTGCTTGTTTCTAGCTCAAATTAGCTTATTAGGATAGACTTAGGGTAGTGATAGCTTATTTAGTTATAAGTTTTAGCTTAACCTAGTTTTCTAGTTAGCTTAGTTAAGTAAAAAGCTTTAAGTCCTTTTTAGTGTATCTGTCAAGAAGATAAGTTGTTTCCCAGCTTATTTTAGAGTTACAAAAAAAGTTGTTTTTTTAAAGTAGCTTATTATTAGTAGTTTTACAAGTTTACTTTAAAAAATTTTGAAAAATAAAAAAAATACCAAAAAGCTAGGCCATGGGGTTCGAAC
>BQNB010050278.1:0-40035 GCA_026074375.1 Tanacetum coccineum | reverse complement strand
GCACGAGGTGCAAGGGATACATTGGTGGTTTTGATTGGGATATCATGCATTAAAGATTTTGTCGCATTACATTTTGTATGATTGTATGGGCTAGAAATATTTGTACTTTGAACAAGTAGACAAGTGAAGCTTCGGCTTATTTAACAAATACTTTGTTAAAATCCAATGTATCAGTTTTTAATGACTTTTTGGTCGTTCTATATACATCTTATGTTATTGATCTGAGAAGTAACACGCCACGGACCCTTATTCCGCTGTGACCCAATTTGGGGGTGTTACAGTGTCACAAATTTGTGACAAAAAGAATAATGTTCTTTTTACTGACACTGAATGTCTTGTCTTATCTTCTGACTTTAAGCTACTTGATGAAAGTCAAGTCTTGCTGATAGTTCCAAGAAAGGATAACATTTACAGTGTTGACCTAAAGAGTGTTGTACCTACTAAAGGTTTAACTTGACTCTTTGCTAAGGCCACAATTGATGAATCCAATTTATGGCATAGGAGGCTTGGTCAAATAAATTTTAAAAACATGAATAAACTTGTGAGGGGAAACCTTATTAGAGGTTTACCTTCAAAGATTTTTTTTAAATGACCATTCTTGTGTTGCTTGTCAGAAAGGAAAGCAACACAAAGCCTCCTGTAAGGCCAAACTTGTGAACTCAATCAGCAAACCCTTACATATGCTTCATATGGACCTATTTGGTCCTACAAATGTTAAGAGTCTAATGAAAAAGTCTTATTACCTAGTTGTCACTGATGACTTTAGTACATTTTCTTGGGTATTCTTTTTGGCCACTAAGGATGAGACTAGTGGGATATTAAAGACCTTCAAAACAGATATAGAAAATCAACTAGACCATAAAGTAAAAGTTATCAGATGTGACAATGGAACTGAGTTCAAAAATAGTGTAATGAATGAAATAAACGGGATTAAGAGGGAATTCAGTGTTGCTAGGACTCCTCAGCAGAATGGTGTTGCTGAGAGGAGGAATAGAACACTGATAGAGGCTGCAAGAACTATGTTAGTTGACTCTAAGTTGCTAACTACCTTTTGGGCTGAAGTAGTTAATACTACTTGCTATGTGCTAAATAGAGTCTTAATTATTAAGCCTCATTACAAGACACCTTATGAACTTATTCATGGAAGAACCCCATTAATAAACTTCATGAAACCTTTTCAGTGTCCTGTTACCATCTTAAATACCAGGGATCATCTAGGCAAGTTTGATGGAAAAGCTGATGAGGGATTTTTTATTGGGTACTCTGTAGTTAGCAAGGCCATACGAGTATTTAACAAGAGGACTAGGATAGTTGAAGAGACCTTAAACATTAGATTTCTTGAAAATACACCTAATGTAACAGCAAATAGACCAGACTGGATTTTTGATGTTGATTCTTTAACAATCTCTATGAACTATGTGCCAGTTGTTGCAAGAAATCAAACTAATAGTATTGCAGGAACTAGAGATAACATTGTTACAAGTCAACCTGAGAAGAAGACAGAACCTAAACAAGAATACATCCTAATACCTATCTGTACAACTGATCCATTAATCTCTCAAGATCCTAAGGTTAGTGAAGAAGATGCTAAAGAGAAGTCTACTAAAATGGATGAAAGTGGAACTTCAGATAAAGATGGTAAGGATGATCAAGCCACAAGAAGTAAGTTTGAAAGGCTACTTCAACAAGAAAAGCAGACTAAAAATCCTAACAGTACTAATAGTATTAATACTGTTAGTACACCTGTTAATGCTGCTGGACCATCTTTTTCTAATAATGATCCATCATTACTAGTTAATACTGCTGAAGCTTCTAATGCATTTGAGGAACATCTATTTGAAAGATTTTCTCCTTTCAAAAATGCATTTACACTTCCACCTGTTTCAAATATGACTCCAATGGATGATACTGGAATTTTTTATAATGCTTATGATGATGAAGATGTGGGTGTAGAGGCTGACCTAAACAACTTGGAAACAACAATAAATGCCAGTCATATTCCCTTAACCAGAATTAACAAGGATCATCCTAAAGACCAGATCATTGGAGACTTTAATTCAGCTATTCAAACAAGGAGAATGACCAAGATTTCTGATAAACATGCTATGGTATGTTACATTAATAAGTAGAGGAGAACAAATCACAAAGATTATCAGAACTGCTTATTTTCTTGTTTTCTCTCTCAAATGGAACCGAAGAAAGTGATTCAAGCTTTAGAAGATCCAAGCTGGATAGAAGCAATGCAAGAGGAGCTTCTACAATTTCAACTTCAGAAGGTTTAGACACTAGTTAATCTACCTAATAGCAAGAGGGCCATTGGAACAGAAAAAAAAAATGGGTTCTTTAAAACAAAAAGGATGAGAGAGGGATTTTAGTGAGAAACCAAGGCAAGACAGTTGAACAATGATATACCCAAGAAAGAAGGAATTAATTATGATGAGGTTTTTGCTCCTGTTGCTAGGATAGAAGCAATCAGGTTATTTTTGGCCTATGCATCATATATGGGGTTTATTATGTACCAGATGGATGTAAAGAGTGCCTCTTAATATATACTATTGAATATAGGTTTATGTAGTCAACCTCTTTGTTTTGAAGATCCCACAGTTCCCTGACAAAGTTATAAGTAGAAAAATTCTTTATATGACTACATCAAGCACCTAACCATGTTGAGACCTTGATCTACGAACTTAATTAAAAATAGATTTAGAAGAGGCGCTAAGATAAGCTTTGTTCAACAAGAAGGATAATAAGTGATATCTTGTTATACAGTGTATTTGATGATATCATCTTTTTGGGGGTCAACTAAAAGTCCCGATGTGATGATGTTAAGTTTGATGCACAAGATATTCCCATATGAGTATCTATGGGGAACCTCCACTTTCTTCTTAGGGATACAAGTAAAATAGAAGGAAGGATGGAATCTTCATTTAGCCAATACAAATATGTGGCTGACATATTGGAATAAGTTATGATTTTGCACTGTAAAAGACAGCAATGCACTCCCCATGGAACCTAACAAGGCATTAGATCAAGGATGGAAGAAGCTGATAGAGTAGATGGTTCATTTAAACAATCAATGATTGGATCATTAATGTACATAACACTTCTAGGTCCAGACATAAGTAATTGTGTTTTGTGCTCTGTGCACGTACCAAGTTACTCCTAAGATGTCACTTCTTCATGCTGTGACTAGGATCTTTTAGATACTGAAAGGGTCACCCTAAATGGGCCTTTGTATCCTATGAGATTCCAAAATTTGACCTTGGAAGCTTTTTCTGATAGTGATTATGCTTAGTAGCTTTGACAGGAAATCCAAAACAGGATGTTGTCATTTCATGCAAGAAGGTGATTTCATGGCAATGTAAAAAAGCAACTATAGTTGCAAATTATAACTACTGAAGCAGAGTATGTTGTTGCAGCTAATTGTTGTGGACGAATGCAAATGGATCCAAAAATCAAATGCTTGATTATGGTTTAATTTTTTTGGTTCAACTTCATGAAACACTAAGATATACATTGATAAGAAATAACCATTTGTATTGTAAAGAATCCATGTTTCGCTCTTAAAACCAAGCACATAGAGATTAGGCCACCATTTCATCATTTGGGATGGAAGATTGGTTATAAGAGAATTTGATTCAAGTGATTAAATTTACACAGACCATAATGGTTCAGATCTTCTCACAAAGGTTTTTGATGTTTAGCCAGGTTTTAACTTTCAAATTGCTAGCATTGGATTACTTTACTCTCTAAAGTAATGTTAATGGGCGGTATGTGTTTTGATAACAAGTTTCTTAACTTTTATTGCATGGGTTACGCATAAATATGGATCCTCATGAAATCTCACATGTCTAACTAGACTTTTTCAGTGAGGCTTTGATGATAGAGGCATTGTTTTGTTGTATAATTATTAAAGATAGAGTTAATACTGTTAGATATCTCTTAGTGCTGCTAGGCTTAGTTTATACTGTTGGATGAAACTTTGTATAAAAGTTAGTACTGCTAGGCAAAAGTTAGTACTGCTGAGCCAAAGTTAGTACTACTGGGATATCATTAGAGTTACAACTGCTGAGCAAATTCTTAACCCTTGAAGCATTATTTAAGGGGAGGTCAATTAAGAATGAATGAAAGTGATTAAAACATCAAGTAGATATGGATGAAGGGTCAGGACAACCCACTAATCCCCAACCCACATCTACATTTACTCAACTCTAGAATAAAGAAACCAATCATTGTTCCATAATCATATCAACCCAAAAAGACCCACAATCCTAGGACAACCATAAGGACCACTAAGATATCTCAGTCTAGTAGACCTATTAACCTTGTTGCAGATGAGACTGTCGACAAGGAGTGGGAAGACAAAATGGAAAGGGCTGCCACTACTGCTTCTAGCTTAGATGTAGAATAGGACAATGGTAACATAAATAGGACCCAATCAAATGAAACACTTAATGAGTCTTTTCCGCAAGGAATTGATTCAGGTAGTGGTCCTAGGTGCCAAGATACCATATTGGGGGTGTAGATGCTCAAACTAGTTTTGAGACTACAATTTAAAGAGTCTAATAATCCACCTCTCTCAAGAGGTTACACACTTAGAAGTGAGGGAGAGAACATATGAAACTATTAGAATTGATGGAACTTTGTACAGAATTGTTAGATTTGGTGAGAAAAAAGAAAAGAGAGATGTTGTGAGTTGAAAAAAAAAGAAAAGAGAGATGTGTGAATAAAAATAGAAATGAGTGATTTTGTGAGCAAAAAGAATTAAGAGATATTGTGAGCATAAAAACAGAAAGAGAGCTTGTGCGAAGAACTAATTGATGATAGAAGTCCTTTTTGGAATGAAATTAAAGTTAATGTTGGTAACTCAAACTTAATGATGTTAGCCTTAGGTTAATACTGGTAATATAACTTAATGCTGCTAAGCATAAAGTTTCTACTGCTGGTATACATTAATGCTACTAAGATTACGTTGATACTATTAAGTTACTGTTGCCGGGTTACTTAATGCTGTTAGGCATACCATAGTGATGTCAGTTTAAGTTAATGCTATTAGGCATAATTTAGTGCTGCCAGTTCAAGTTAATGCAGCTGAGGGTGATTTTATAAATACTTCGATTCAGGGTTTCATTTGATTCTTTGTTCGATTTTGATCATTCAAGCGCTATCTAAACATAAAACCTAACTCAATTTCATCTTTAATTATCAAATCACAAAAAAATGTCAACCTTAACTTTTGCTGACACTCACAATATAGTCGCATTCTTGGAAAAACCTGCTGAAAGTGATGGGTTTCAAGAAATTATTGATTTTTTAAATGCTAACCAAATTCATTATGCTTTAATTGTCAATCCTACTATCTACACATCTTGCATTGAACAGTTCTAGGAAACAACAAAGGCAAAAACGGTTAATGGTGAACGTCAGTTACAAACCCTAGTTGATAAGAAGAAGGTGATCATCACAGAGACAAGCATTAGAAGTGATCTTCACTTAGACAATGCAAGTGGTATTGATTGTTTGCCAATTGCTACTATCTTTGAAGAACTGGCAAGGATGGGGTATGAAAAACCTTATCAAAAGCTTACATTTTATAAAGCTTTCTTTTCTCCACAATGGAAGTTCTTAATTCATACCATTACGTAATGCCTTAGTGCCAAGACCACTGTATGGAATGAATTCAGTAGTACTATGGCCTCTGCAATCATATGCTTGGCCACAAACCAAAAATTTAATCTGTCCAAGTACATTTTTGATGCTATGGTAAAGCACTTAGAGGGAAGGGTTAAATTTCTGATGTATCTACGATTTGTACAAGTGTTTATTAATCAACAGCTTGGTAATACGTCACATCACAAGGAGATTTATGTTAATCCCTCACACACAAAGAAAATATTTGCCAACATGATGAGAGAAGGAAAAGACTTTTCTAGGAGAGTAACACCCCTGTTTGCAACAATAATGGTTCAAGCTAATCAAGAAGAGTGTGTAGATTCAGGCATTCCTACTGCTTCTCAACATACACCTATTACTATTCAACCATCTACATCTAAACCCCAGAAGAAACAGTCTAGGAGGAAGCAGAAGAAGACTACTGCAGTTCCTCACCCTAATGATTCTACTGCTGATGTACCAAATGAGGAGTTTGTGCCTACACATTCCAATGATCCACTGCTTAGTGGTGAGGATAGATTGAAACTCACTGATTTGATGGATATGTGTACCAAATTGTCTGAGAGAGTCCTTGATCTGGAACATACTAAGGCTGCTCAAGCTCAGGAGATTACAAATTTGAAGCTGAGAGTTAAAAAGTAAGAGAAGAAAGTAGGATTAAGAACTCATAAATTCAAGAGAGAATACAAAGTTGGTGTCACAAGAAGAGTAGAATACTCAGATGATGAAAGTTTGGGTGCTCAGGAAGATGCATCCAATCAAGGGAGGAGTATTGAAGACATTGACAAGGATGCTGAAGTTTCTTTAGTTGATGAAACCCAGGGGAGGTCAAATGATGCAAAAATGTTTGATACAGATACTCTTATTGGTAATGAAGTTTTTGCTGAAAATGATATGATTGAAAAAGATCAAGATGTGATTCCTAAAGAAGTTAGTACTACTGCTCCCTCTACTACTGCAGTGCCACCACCTGATATAACTGAAGTAGAGATTACCTTAGCTCAAACATTGGCTAAATTAAAGAGTGTAAAATCTAAGGTTGAGTTACAAGAGCCAGTACAGAGTACAGCCACAACAGCACCTTCAACAATTCCTAAAGCTAAAGGCATTACATTTAGAGATGCTGGTGAAAGCACAACAAGAACACCAACATCAGTATCTTCTATAAGAATCAAAGATATAGGGAAAGCTAAGATGGATGACCCTGAAGTGACATTGAAGAAAAAGGATCAAATTTCTCTTGATGAAGAAATGGCTAGAAATCTTGAAGCTCAAATACAAGCTGAACTCATTGAAGATAAAAGGCTTGCAAGGAAAAAAGAAGAGGAAGCTAACATAGGTTTGATTGAATCATGGGATAACACACAAGTTATGATGCAGGCAGATTTTGAATTAGCTCAAAGGCTACAAGCAGAAGAACAGGGAGAGATAACCATTGAAGAAAGATCAAGACTGTTTGTAGAGCTCATGAACAAAAGAAAGAAACACTTTGCAAAGCTTAAAGCTGAAGAGAAAAGAAGAAAGCCACCAACTAAAGCTCAAAAGATAAATCTAATGTCTACCTATCTCAAAAACATAGGTGGATACAAATATAATCAGTTGAAGAGCAAGAGTTATGATGAGATCCAAAAGTTGTTTGATAATGAAATGAAGAGGATAAAACTTTTATTCCTATGGATTCAGAGGTGATGAAAAGCAAAGAAGGAACAGAAGAAAGTTCTGAAAGAACAGAAGATGAACTTGAATCTGATAAGTCAAAGAAGGCAGAAAGTAGTAAAAAGAAAGCTGAAGGAAGCATAAAGAAATCAATTGGTAAGAAAAGAGCAGGGAAAGAGCAGAAACAAGAATCTTCTAAAAGACAAAGAATGGAGGATGATAAAGAGACAGATGAGCATGAAGAAGCTGATGAAGATTTGAATCTGAGATGAAAAAATATATGGAGATAGTTCAAGATGATGAGGAAATAGCAATTGATGCTATACCTCTAGCTACCAAACCTCCAATAATTGTTGAATATAAGATTGTTAAAGAAGGACAAAAGGGATTCTATTACTTGATAAGAGATGATGGAAGTTCAAATAAATATTCATCAATGTTTAGGATGCTTCAGAACATTAGTAGAGAAGACTTAGAGACTCTCTGGAAGTTGGTAAAAACTAACCATGGGAATACAAGGCCAGAGGATGATTATGAAAAAGTGTTCTAGGGTGATCTGAAAGTAATGTTTGAACCTGAAATAAAGAGTGAAATATGGAGGAGTCTACAGGGATACAAAGTGACTGTTTGGAAGCTATTTGATTCTAGTGGAGTACACTTTGTGAGAAAGCGCGAAGCCGTAGCTCTCTAAAAGAAAAAATGCACAAAGGAGCAGAGGAGCGAGAAAGCGCGAAGCTATTAAAAACCTTCTCCTTTCGGGTCGTAGTTCCTCGGAACAACCCTTCTTATACCCCTCTTATAGTTTGTCAATCTCTTAAAGGTGATCCGTACTTCACAAGTAACACAAAGGCAAGTTTTGAATCTTAGATTCGGGAACTTATTATGATAATGCTCAAGTTAAGAGCATTATATTGATGATGATTTTTTTATTATTTAAAGACAATGTTTTTATGTTTTTGATTTTTCTTGTTTTTATGTTTTTGATTTTTCTTGTTTTTATATACTAATAAAAGAAAATAAAAAATATTTTTGTATTTTTATATTTTTATATTTTTATAAAGAAAATAACTTCACAAGGAAGGATCTTCAAAGCACTAATTGTCAAACGTTGAAACGAAAATCGTATACACTCCTCCCCGGCAGCGGCGCCAAAATGATAACCACCTTTTTAGGGGTAATTATAACATATATAGTATACGTATTCCAAAAGATTCATAGAAATTACTTTTGACCAAAGTAAAATCTAAAATCTCCTGGGTCGTTTCCCAACGAGGCGTGCAATGGAAAGTCGAGAGTCAGTTTGACATTTGATGTTTGACTAAAACAAGATTTTGATTGGGATTTCTAAATCTACAAGAAAAAGCAATTAAAAGGCAATCTAAACTAAAAACAAAAGTTATTAAAGCTAGAACCCTAATAATGATAACAGGAATCCTAAAAAAAACGTAACTTAAACCTAATCTATCAAAATTTAATCCTAAAATGATTTTTTAACTTTTCATAAACCCTAAATGACTAAAATGAAAGAATAAGCAAAGGCAAACCTAAAACGAAAGCAATTAAGGTGAAAAAACAAAGAAAAATAAGAACGGGATCGAAACCCGTTCTTTAAAAAATCAAAATCTAAAATTTTAACCCTACGAAAGAAAATCTAATTTTCTACAGTCCTATTTGATAAAAGAAAATTAAAAAAAAAAGAATTATATTTTTTTGACTCTTTTATAATTTTTTATGAATTAAAAACGGATTTTATCTAAATTAATTATAAAAAATACTAAACGAAATTGAAAAAATCTGAAAAAATGCAAGAAAATACTTTAAGCTATGAAGAACCTAGGAAAAATACGAACTTGGACAAAAAGCTTATAAATAAGCCTTAAATAAGCCAAAAACTGCTGAAAAGCTTAAGGCTAAAAAGCCCTAAAATACAAACCACTTAGGACTTATAACGATAAAGTCCTAAGGGCGCAGTGGTGTTGGGTGTGTATGTTAAAACGTTTGGTTGAGAGGGTAGAGGTCAGGGGTTCGAACCCTGCTCACCCTTGGCTTCCCCTTTCCCAAACGTTTTTATTTTTGAACATTTTTTTTTGAAAAATTTTATAACTAAAAAATAAGCAAACTTAAAAAAGGCAACTTTTTTATAACTTAATAATAAGCTAGAAATTGAGCAAAGAAAAGTGGCAGATTTGCTTTTTACTTTGACAACTAGTTGTTAGGTTTTAGCTTAAACCAAATAAGCTTAAAAAGCTAAACTCAAACCTAATAAGCTAAAACAGATAATCCTAAGTATCTAATAAGCATATCTAAGCAAAACCTAAACTAAATAAGCCACAAAATAAGTAGAACTCTGAAAGGCACTTTAACACTTAAAATCTAAGCCATTTGAGCAAATAAGCTCAAAAGAGCTTATAACTTAGCAAATAAGCTACTAACTGAATCTATCTAACCTAATGATCAAAAGAAAACTTTAAATAAGCAAAATGGATAAGCAAAAACTTCAAAATAAGCAAATAAGCAAAGAGGCTAAAACTGACAATCAAAACAGCCAAGGGGGCACTTTTAGTCTTATTTTTAAGCCCTCAAGTGGATCCTTATGGGTATGTGACTTAGCAAAACTCAAAGATGGTACTATAAGCTATCATAATCAGCATTAAGAAAACAGTTTGAAAATCAAATAAGCTAAGAAAAAGAGTTATGAAAAAGTTGTTTTCACTCATTAGCTGCTGAGTTTTTGGACTTTTTTGAAAAGACAAAAGGGCAAGGTTCAGCCCTATTTTTAAGCTAGAAGAAGTCTTTTAAAAAGTGAAATAAGCCTAGACATATTAAGTTTACCTACCAATGAGCTTATGCTCTTAATTTTAGAGATTAAAAACAACTTTAACTAACCTAATTTTGAATTTGAAAAAGGACCTCTAAAACTAAAAATTGCTTGACTGATTTGTATACCAATTACACAAAATACTTGCACACATACACTACTCTATCCTACTGCATTCAATACTCTAAAACAAGCATGAAAGTTTGGCCTACAAGCTCCTAGTCAAAAACTAAACAATCAAGCTAAATGAAAAAGTGCAAAACTCACATATTCAAACTATTACTTCAATAAACCTTCAAAATGTATTTTAGACTTTGAAACTTGTAAAAATAGCTTGTTATGAATTAAAAAGGGCTTGTGAAAGTTATACAAGTGACCCAAACAGTTTTTCAAATAGTTTTGACCCACTTTGGATAGTGACCCAAACACTCCTTTAAAAATCAAAAACCACTTTTAAGCTTGATTTGTAAAGATTTAAGCCAAGGTTTGTGAAAACAGATGACAACAATGCAAAGTTAAGCAAAAATAAGCAGATTCCAAACAAAGATAAGCACTAGAATAAGCGATTAAGCAATAAGCAGTTTAAAGGCAAATAAAGACAGTTTTGAAGAAAAACTTAAATAAATCACAAATAAGCAATGCATAAAGACAAGTAAGCATAAAACAACATAAATAAGCACAAACAAGCTGAAAGTAAGCAGTAATAAGCAATTGAACAGTAAATAAGCAAAAATTGGAAAATAGAAACTTACAAAACCCTTGCTCAAAACAGGGTAAATAAAGTGATCTACAAGCTATAGCTTGTCAAAGACAAGCTAGTATGGTCTATAAGCTCTTCTAAGGCTAGCTTATCATCCAAATAGCTGAGGTATTTGAGGGGTGACTATTTTTTTTTATGATTTTTTTAAGACAGAAAAGTAAACAAGTTTTTATATAAGCTTTGAATGATTCAAAAGCTTATATAAGAGCTTAAAAACAGTATTTAAATGACAATTAATGTAAATGACAATGATTAAAGAAAAACACGTAAACTTTCATTAACTGGAAAAAGGATTACAATGCTTTAAATTAAATGATAAAAATTTAAATGACAATATTAAAAATGCAGTATTAAAAATGGACAAATTTCTTTACACAAGACTTGACTAAACAAAATTCGACAAAAAAATGAGCTACAATGGCCTACTACTTATACTAAAGGTCTCTATGTCTTGGTCTTCACTTGTGTGTTTCTTCACTGAGAGAGTTCAAGATGTGTGTTTCCTTTGTGAGAAAGGTCCCAAACTCAATCTAAGCCCTTCATTTATCTTGGTCTCCAAGTCGTATGATCAAAACCCTTCATTTTTCTTGTCCAATGATGTTGTTTTGGATTGCCAAAGTGGAAATTGGACTGTTATGGGGTAGGTTTAAGGATGGTGATGGGTTTAGAGTGGGGTGAAGTGGTTTTCGAGGGTAAGAGTGACAAGGATGATTGAATAGTAATATTTGCGGGAAAAAAGGTTTAAGGTTTGACTGGGTAAAAGTTGTGGGGTTGACTTGTTTGGTCCCTTAATGTGTATAGTGTAATTGCAACCATCGTCCTTGTGGTGTAATAAGTTTTAAGGGGTTGGCAGGTTTAGTCCTTGAGGAAGTATAGTGGGTTTGCACCCATAGTCCTTTAATAGTGTTATACGGGTTAAGGGTGTGGGCTTAACGTTGTTAAGTGTTGTATTGGGCCAAGGATTTAACTGTTTGGGTCGTGTAAGGGTTTTGGGTATTTAAAAGGGTGTTGGGCTTTTAAGCTTATGTAATTTTTGATATAAATGATTAATGGGTTGTCCTGGCCCATTAGATGGGTGCGGGTTGGCCCATTAAGTATTTCTTCGTTTACGGCTTCATCTTTGACTTTGACTTTTTGACTTTGGCTTTTTCTGCTCTTTCCGTTCCGTGCTCGGTTTTGTCCGTTTTGACTTGATTTTTCGTCCTTTTGTCAGATATCCATTTCCTGCACAAGATAAATGAAAACATACATATACAATGTATTTTTGGTACGTTTTTGGTCATTTAAGTCCGTTTTTAATGGAAAATGGTATGTGTAATTAAGCACATACCAATATCTTTATGTTAACTTCCTTTGTAAGTCATGATCTCTCTATATAAAGAGATCATAGACACATAGTTTTATTATCCAGAAAAATGTGTGTGTGTGTACACTGGATCAATGTAGACGTTTGATGTGTGCTAAAACACACATCATTTGTACCTTAAAAAATGCTAATAAATGGTTTAAAACACTAAAATAGGAATAAATATGTTGCAAATATGTTTGTATTGTGTTTTTATGTCTTACAGGTACAAAGGATTGAAAGCAAAGCAAAAACGGTAATTTTTGGGTGACTTTTGACGACGTTTTCATGTTTATCGAGGTTCAAACGAAGTCATTAATATTCCTCGATCACACCGTTGGAAAGAGCACAAAATTACGAGTCTAATGGTACCGGCCTTTCATATTTGAACATTTTTATTTTGAACCTTTTTCGTCCCTGTTTGAACCTTTAATACTAGTATAAATGAACCTGGCCCATAAAGGGTTAAATAGAATTTATTTATAGAGTAAATACAAAACGCTGCCTAGCGCAGTTGGTTTCGTTGGGAGAGTTAAGTCTCATACCCTTTGGTCGTGAGTTCGAAACTTAGTAGGAGGGTAATATCCCCTCCACGCCACCTTAGCAGCCACGTCAGCTGCCACGTGGTACCACTTGGCAGGCACGTGGTAGCGGTGGCCACCATTTGACCCGACCATTGACTAGCGATCAACCGTCGTTGACCGGTGGTCCGGCGGTGGTTGACCGGTGGTCCAACAGTGGTTGACCGGTGGTCCGACGGTGGTTGACCGGTGGTGGTCGACGGTGGTCCACCGCCGTTGACCGTCGTTGGCCACCGTTGAGCACCGTTGACCCGTGGTCCGGTGGTGGCTTCAGTGACGGCTGGTAGGCAATGTGGCACCACTCAGGTGGTGACACGTGGCACAACTAATTATTGGTACGAGGTACTGTGCAGGTATATGAGGTACTGTAGCAATACGAGGTTGATTGGATCGAGGCTTCTAGAATGGTGACGTGGCAGCCACTCATTGGTGGATCCAGCTGGCATAGGAGGTACACTGTTTAATAACGCGTTGGGACGAAATGACAAAAATACCCCCTACTTTTACACTAAGACGCGTTTGGAACACCTAAAATGATGAAATTGCCCCTCACCCACTTGGGCTATATATACAATCACGCAGCAGCAGATGGTGGTGTTAGAATTAGTTTATTTTCAAAATAGTAGTAGGTGTAGATTTAGGAGTAGTGTAGTATAATTTTTAGCTTATTGTAAAAGCTTTTATAGCTTATTTAGCTTATTGTAATGAAGATTTTGAGCTTATTAATGAAGATATTTAAGGTTTGTTTTTATTAAATGCTTATTATTTCTTAATGCTAATTTTCTTTTTATGCTTATTCTTCTACTCTCTTTCTTCTTTTGCTTACTTCCAAATAAGCTCATGCTTATAGCTTATTTTTGGATCCCATCTCTTAAGCTTATATTCTAATAAGCTACTTCCATAGCTTATTTAGATTAGCTTATTTTATATTATTTTCGATTTAGAGCTTTTTGAGTGAGCTTATTTTAGCTTATTTTTCGATTGCTTATTTTTATTCAAGCTTATTTTTTTTAATATATATCTAATCCTTAATCATACCCGATCCGAGTTCACTTGATTGAACACCTTAGTTTTGGGTGGATTAGATCTAAAAATAATAATCTTATGATGTTTAGCTTATTTTCTAGCATAAAAGTTGGTTGCTTTTTAATTCTAGCTTATTTTTCTTAGATCTAAATCTTTAAATATACCCGATCCAAGTTCACTTGATTGAACACCTTAGTTTAGGGTAGATTTAGATCTAAAGTTTTCATCTTTTTACTATCTTATTGTCTTTAGAATAAATTCTAAAATAGCTTTTGCCTATCTCATCTTTTTCTCTTTTCTTGTCGTTTAACTTTTTCAAAATGTTTATTTTAGATTAAGCTCATTCGAAATGCTAAAAAAATGTCATAGTCTCTACGCGACTTTTCGATTAAGTCTAGTGCACCTTTATCTCAAGAGCTTATTATTTAGCTTATTTAGTCAAAAGTTACTAAACTTTACTAGTTTTCTTATAGCTTATAAGGCTTAGGGCTTATTTCGAAAGGTACTTGTAGCTTATTTGAGAAGTGGCTTATTTAAAAGCTTATATTCTTCATCCTTTCTTCGAAAAAGACTTGATAACTTTTTATTTTATTCTAGTTTTTATTTCAAAAGTTGTTTTTTATAGATTTAATCTAGTTTTATTTCTACAAAAACTAGTTTTTAAAATAGCTTATTTTTCTAAAAAGTTTTAATCTTATTAGCTTATTTTGTCTTAACTTTTTATGTCTTATTTCTTATACCATCCTTCTACATCTAAGGCCGGAGTTTAAGGGTCTTATAAGGTTGATAAATAGATAAAGTTTTTATCTTTATAGTTTTTATTAAAGTAATTAGTAGATAAAGTTGACACATTTATTTGCTAATTAGTGAAGTAGAGCTTAAAAGTGATAAACTTATTTGTTTATTAAGTTTGTAAGATCGGGTGGTTATCGTTTATTTACGGCTCTTCAATTTGGTTTCATTTTCTATCCCTTTTCAATTAATTAGTGTAGATTTAATTAGTTATTTTATAAAATGTTTGCTTATTTAATATTTGTCATGCGTAGTGAGTAGTTTAACTTCTGTTTGCTAAGTAATTAGTGATTTGGAATTTAAGTGCGATTTTAAAAAGGTTTAAAAAATTAATAGTCAATTTACATACAGTCATTTACTTTTAATGCAATTTAAATACTTGTCATTTATTTTAAAAAGCATTTTAGTTTACTTGTCATTTAATTTCTTGCAACTTGTTTTCTAAGGATTTTAATTCGTTAAACCTAAGCCCGCACTTAAGGAACATTTCACGTCACTTAGCAAGCATATTTGTTATTTATATCAATTTTAGTATAATATTTTAGTTTTTAATCTTAGAATTAATATTAGTTTAATTTTTAGTATAAAATAGTTTAAAACCAAAACCAAAATATTTGTCATTCAAGCACCAAATGAAACATTCTCATAAATTTCAATTCCTCTCTCGCCGTGGAAATGACACTCGGAAGATAGACTATTATTTTTCCTAAAGTAATTGTCATATCAAACGGGATACTCTCTATACTATTACTATTTGGTATTATTATTTAGTTATATATTTACTATATATATACTATATATTAATTATCGAATCAGTTTTTGGCGCCGCTGCCGGGGAGAAGTGTAGCAATTTTTACGGGAGTGTTTGTATTCGAGTCTTGAAGATCCTTTCTTCGGAAAGTTTATTTTCGTTCTTATAAAAAATATAAAAATCCAAAAATATTTTTCTTCTTATTTTTATTTTTCCTTTTCTTTTATAAATATAAAAATTACCAAAAATATTTTTTTTATTTTTATTATCTTTATAAAAATTTTCAAAAAAAAAATATTCTCCTTTATCCTCTTACGTAATTTAATTTTTATCTTCTTTATCCTCTTATCCGTTTAATTCTTTGACATGTCTTCGTATAACCATTTTGGTTGCTCGTGGTGTGGAGGTCCGTTTAATGGTGGAAACTGTCCGGGCTGTAGCAGTGTAGGATCCGGAAATGAGTTTGTCTATAACCCAAATCCTTATTCTTATAATGAAACACCGAACTTCTTCAACCAACCTCCACAGCCCCAGTACGAGACATACTCGTGTGAGTTATGTGGGAACGATTCTCACTATGGGTTTGATTGTCCACCACGGGTACTGCTTGTCTATGAGCAGGAACCGTGCTACAATCAAAACATTAATGATAATTATTATCCACAAAATTCACCGAGTTTTCTTTGTTGTGATAACTGTGGGGTCCTCATGAAAGTTTTCAGTGTCAACCAATGAACCAAAATTTCTATAATTCTAATTCTTTCGGTTTTGACCAATCCCAACCCCCGCAGTTTCCCGTCATTCATCAACCTCCTCAAGAAACAAGTGTGGAAATATTGCAAGCTAAAGAAGACTTAATGATTTCTATAGAAACCTTTTTAAAGAAATTTAATCGTATATCTTTTAGAGAAACGCCAAAGGTTTTATTGCTAGCTTGGGAGAAATTTTTCGAAATTAAGCATAGAGAAAAGCAACATCCTCCAGAAGATATACAAGAATTGATTCGTAAACTTCTTGAAGATGTGCAAAATATAAGTGAGGAGCTGGCAGAGTTTATTAATAGTCCGAGTTGGAGTCGTCCTGCCTTCTACTTAGATGATGACGAGGAGTATACTATTGCAATCACACCCGATTTACCAACCGAGGAACCCGATAACTCTCTAAGTATGGGGGATGAGCATCTTAGCACTATTCTTGAAAAGGAATCGGACGAAGTAATAAAGTCTAGTGTTGAGAATCTTGTCCCAATTCCAAGTGAGTCCGAGGATTTTTCCGATATTGAAAGTGAGTGTGATGTGCCCGTTGATGATGAATCTTCTCCGACTTTTACGACTTTCTCGAATCCTCTCTTTGATTCTAACAACGATTTTACCTCTAGTGATGACGAGTCACTTTCTGATGAGGATGTTCCAAAAGAAAATTTCAAAATTTATTCAAACCCTCTTTTTGATGAAGAAGTCATTTTTGATAAGATTGATGCTTCGATCATTTCTTCTCCTAAGATTGATTCTCTTCTCAAGCAGTTCTCCGGTGAACTCGCTCATATCGATCCGATTCCACCAGGAATTGAGAAAGCCGATTTTGATCTAGAGGAAGAAATCTGTTTTGTTGAGAATTTGCTTTATGATAATTAATCTCCTCGCCCTCTGGAAGAGCTTAATTCTACCGAGTCTTTCCCTCCATCTCACATCCCCATTAAGGATAGTGATTCTCTTATGGAGGAGATCTATTTGTTTCTTGCTTCTGATGAATCAATACCCCCGGGTATTGATAGTGACTACTCGGACTCTGAAGGGGAAAAAATTTTTCTAGAAAGATTGCTTCATGATGATCCCACTCCCCTTCTGGACATTTCTTCTCCGACACATGTGACTTTCCCCTTTGAGGATCACCATGATCTTGACTTCACATGTGTCGTTCGTGTTTTTCTACCCTTCTTCCCATATCCGGTGACTTCTTCATTTCTTCTCTCCTCCGAGAGTGAGGGTACTATTTTTGACCTCGGCATTTCTACTTTTCATTTTTCTTCTCTTAAGTCGGTGGCATATGAAAATCCGATTGTGATTTTCTATTCTTATGTTTCTGCCCCAAAGACAAAGGAATTCGGGAAGAGTCAAGCTAGAGACTCTCACAAAAACAAGCGCTTCTCGGGAGGCAACCTGTGTCTTTTATTTCTTTCTATTTTCTTAATAAATAAGTGTGTGATTTTATAGCCCAAGTGTGGGGGCGTGCTTCTTTCTTTGGTTTGTGGTATTGTTTGCTTTTCAGGATTCCATAAGATCATGAAGACCCGTGCTTGTTTTTATCCTCAGTATGGGGTCTTTGATCTTCTGCTTATTTTGGAATCTCATTCTGCTCATGTATACATATATATATATTATATATTATATATATATTATCATATCTATAGATTTATATATTATATATATATATATATTTTTATATATATATCATTATATTTATGTGTGTGTGTGTGTGTGTTGTGTGTGTGTGTGTGTATGTGTGTGTGTGTTTCCCTTTCACACTTAGAATTACTAAGCATTTGCCTTTTTTGTTGATCAGTGTGGGGGTAGTAACCGACATTTTTGAAACATTGAGGCCAATGTGTTGATTTCTAAGTGTGGGGGGAGGGGATTTTCTATTGAAATGTGATCATACCTGTGCCTTATATGGTTCCTACGCAGCTCTGTTTTGACCAAAATTTTAAAATTTTATTGTTTTATTATGATATATATAAAAAAATGATGAAAAAATGATGAAAATATAAAAATATATAAATAAGTAGGCCCGTAGAATTAGGTAGCTTTTGACTTGATCGAGTTTTACACTCTAGCTTTCCCCTTAGCTTTTGAGACTAAGCGTTTGCTCAACTTTAAAATTTTGCAAAGGACGAAATATGATAGAGTTAGATATAAGTTTCATGCTAAGCATGGATTAGTTGGTTATCTTTAGAGCTCATAGAGGTTGATTGTGGCTTTTTGCTCCCACCATCTTACGAAACACTATATAATTGTTGAATAAAATAAAGTTGCTTTAGGTTTTTGCGATTCTTAGTTTAAATCACTTCATAGAGATTCCTTCTGGTGAAAATAAGGTACACATCGAGGTTTTGTCAGTGTTGTAGGGAAATAGACTCCTGGACCATGGTCGGCTCGCATACCGATGTGGCAGTTGTTAAAAGACCACAGGACTTGAAATTTGGCTATAATAATAATAATTATGTAATAAACCAAAGCCGAAATAAGACTTCTGGATCATGGTCGGCTCGCATACCGATGTGACAGTCGTTTAAAGGGTGGAGGTAATAATAATAATAAAACTGTGGTTTGATAAAAGTTTACTGCATCTTGCCGGCTCACAACCGATGTTGTAGCCTTCTAAAGGACCGAGGTTTAATAATGTTGCAATAATAATAAGTATAAAGCCAAATTTCGACTCCGGGGTTATCTAAATAAAGCCTCCGTCTCTGGACTCGTAGTTGAGTTGTTGCGGATGAAATAAAAAGGATAACCCCTAAATCATGCGAAATTAGAACCTTAATGTGGACCTTATTCTCACCATATCGTCTCTTTAGGAAAGGATTTCAAACTAATTGTGGTCTAAACCGGGTTTACTTTATATTAATAAGGACATAATTTATTTGTCACCAATAATAAAAAAATCCTTAGAGGAAATTAGGAATAATGGGAGCGAAAAGTTAAAGTTTATACTTACACAATTAGCATTTATGAGTAGTGTTAGCATCTTATCTTATATTTGGCTGTGATTTCGTTTTAAGCTTAGTTTAGGGATTGTGAAAATCAAGGATGACGAACTCCCGTTCTTAAAGCCTTTTAAATAATGTTATTTAATTCTTATCTTAGTTTTTATTATTATAAGATAAGTGGTTAAAACGGGGGCGCTTTCGAAATAAATGATTTTTGAACCTTCTTATTGGACCTTTTCTGTTCTTGTTTGATTGTGAGGGGTCATAGGTTAAAAGGAGATTTTATTATTTATTTCCGGGCGTGTTTTATTTACATTGCGTGTGGGACCAGCAATGGCTTAGTGTGGAGGAATTTGATGTGCGCTAAAACACACATCATTTGTACCTTGGAAAATGCTAATAAACGGACTAAAACACTAAAATAGGAATAAATATGTTTGTATTGTGTTTTTATGTCTTACAGGTACAAAGGATTGAAAGCAAAGCAAAAACGGTTTTTCGGGTGACTTTCGACGATGTTTTCACGTTTATCGAGGTTCAAACAAAGTCGTTAATATTCCTCGATCACACCATTGGAAAGAGCACAAAATTACGAGTCCAACGGTACCGGCCTTTCATATTTGAACCTTTTTATTTTGAACCTTTTTCGTCCCTGTTTGAACCTTTAATACTAGTATAAATGAACCTGGCCAATAAAGGGTTAAATAGAATTTATTTATAGAGTAAATACGAAACGCTGCCTAGCGCAGTTGGTTTCGTTGGGAGAGTTAAGTCTCATACCCTTTGGTCGTGAGTTCAAAACTTAGCAGGAGGGTAATATCCCCTCCACGCCACGTCAGCAGCCACGTCAGCTGCCACGTGTTGCCACGTGGTACCACTTGGCTGCCACGTGGCAGCGGTGGCCACCATTTGACCCGACCGTTGACTGGCGGTCAACCGCCGTTGACCGGTGGTCCGGCGGTGGTTGACCGGTGGTCCGGTGGTGGTCCGGTGGTGGTCGACGGTGGTCCGCCGCCGTTGACCGTCGTTGGCCACCGTTGACTGCCGCCGTTGACCACCGGTGACGGCTGGCAGGCCACGTGGCACCACTCAGGTGGTGACACGTGGCACAACTAATGATTGGTACAAGGTACTGTGCAGGTATACGAGGTACTGTAGCAATACGAGGTTGATTGGATCGAGGCTTCTAGAATGGTGACGTGGCAGCCTCTCATTGGTGGATCCATCTGGCGTACGAGGTACGCTGTTTAATAACGCGTTGGGACGAAATGACGAGTATGCCCCTCACCTTTGCACTAAAAGTGATTCGAGGGTGCCAGGCGTGTGTCAGTCCGAGGTTGTCATGTGGAGATCCAAGGCAATAATGAGGCGGTTGGTGGAGAGCAAAAAGACTATAATACCCTCAGATCTTGCAATATGAGTGGTGGATGACCTAAAAGGACGAGAAATTGCCCCTCACCCACTTGGGCTATATATACGATCACGCAGCAGCAGATGGAGGTGTTAGAATTAGTTTATTTTCAAAATAGTAGTAGGTGTAGATTTAGGAGTAGTGTAGTATAATTTTTAGCTTATTGTAAAAGCTTTTATAGCTTATTTAGCTTATTGTAATGAAGATTTTGAGCTTATTAATGAAGATGTTTAAGGTTTGTTTTTATTAAATGCTTATTATTTCTTAATGCTTATTTTCTTTTTATGCTTATTCTTCTACTCTCTCTCTTCTTTTGCTTACTTCCAAATAAGCTCATGCTTATAGCTTATTTTTGGATCCCATCTCTTAAGCTTATATTCTAATAAGCTACTTCCATAGCTTATTTAGATTAGCTTATTTTATATTGTTTTCGATTTAGAGCTTTTCGAGTGAGCTTATTTTGGCTTATTTTTCGATTGCTTATTTTTATTCAAGCTTATTTTTTTTAATATAGATCTAATCCTTAATCATACCCGATCCGAGTTCACTTGATTGAACACCTTAGTTTCGGGTGGATTAGATCTAAAAATAATAGATCTTATATTTTTAGCTTATTTTCTAGCATAAAGTTTGTTGCTTTTTTAATTCTAGCTTATTTTTCTTAGATCTAAATCTTTAAATATACCCGATCCAAGTTCACTTGATTGAACACCTTAGTTTAGGGTAGATTTAGATCTAAAGTTTTCATCTTTTTATTAGCTTATTGTCTTTAGAATAAATTCTAAAATAGCTTTTGCTTATCTCATCTTTTTCTCTTTTCTTGTCTTTACTTTTTCAAAAGTGTTTATTGTTTGATTAAGCTCGATTCGAATGCTAAAAAAGGTGTCATGAGTCTCTTACTCGACTTTTTCATTAAGTCTTGTGCACCTTTATCTTCAAGAGCTTATTATTTAGCTTATTTAGTCATAAAGTTCTAAACTTTACTAGTTTTTCTTATAGCTTATTAAGCTAGGGCTTATTTCGAAGGGTACTTGTAGCTTATTTGAGAAGTGGCTTATTTATAAGCTTATATTCTTCATCCTTTCTTCGAAAAAGCCTTGATAGCTTTTTAGCTTATTCTAGTTTTTATTTCAAAAGTAGTTTTTTTTATAGATTTAATCTAGTTTTATTTTTACAAAAATTAGTTTTCAAAATAGCTTATTTTTCTAAAAAGTTTTCATCTTATTAGCTTATTTTGTCTTAACTTTTCATGTCTTATTTCTTATTCCATCCTTCTACATCTAAGGCCGGAGCTTAAGGGTCTTATAAGGTTGATAAATAGATAAAGTTTTTATCTTTATAGTTTTTATGAAAGTAATTAGTAGATAAAGTTGACACCTTTATTTGCTAATTAGTGAAGTAGAGCTTAAAAGTGATAAACTTATTTGTTTATTAAGTTTGTAAGATCGGGTGGTTATCGTTTATTTGCGGCTCTTCAATTTTGTTTTATTTTCTATCCTTTTTCAATTAATTAGTGTAGATTTAATTAGTTATTTTATAAAATGTTTGCTTATTTGATATTTACCATGCGTAGTGAGTAGTTTAACTTGTGTTTGCTAAGTGATTAGTGATTTGGAATTTAAGTGTGGTTTTAAAAAGGTTTAAAAAATTAATAGTCAATTTACATACCGTCATTTACTTTTAATGCAATTTAAAAACTTGTCATTTATTTTAAAAAGCATTTTACTTTACTTGTCATTTAATTTCTTGCAATTTGTTTTCTAAGGATTTTAATTCGTTAAACCTAAGCCCATACTTAAGAAACATTTCACGTCACTTAGCAAGCATATTTGTCATTTATATCAATTTTAGTATAATGTTTTAGTTTTTAATCTTAGAATTAATATTAGTTTAATTTTTAGTATAAAAAAAGTTTAAAACCAAAACCAAAATATTTGTCATTCAAGCACCAAACGAAACATTCTCATGAATTTCAATTCATCTCTTGCCGTGGAAACGACATTCGGAAGATAGACTATTATTTTTCCTAAAGTAATTGTCATATCAAACGGGATACTCTCTATACTATTACTATTTGGTATTATTATTTAGTTATATATTTATTATATATATACTATATATTAATTATCGAATCAGCGTCTATAGTGGTGATGTTGCCTCAAGGTAATCAAGGTTTTCCTTGATCCATGCTAGTGTTAGAGATAGGTAACTGTATTATTCTGATCAAATAATATTAAGGCTTGGTGGAAACGTTTAATGCTGCTCGTTACAAATAACTACTGTCAGGAAGATGAATTAATATTGTTAGTTTATCGTTAGTACTGCAGCTTGAATAGTTTATACTGCTAGAGTATTTTTAAGCAGTTTATGTTGCTCGGGCTATTTGGTTTATATTGCTAGCTTTGATAGATATCGGATGACACACACATGACGGATGTGGAACAAAACAGAAACACAAGTTTGTTTTTGGTGTTTACTGTTTGGTTTTTGGATTTGGTTTATATGTTCTTAACAGATTTAAAGGCTCGTATTTATTAGATTAATTGGTTATGAAGAAGGTTATTTATCACCTATTTGACGATGAAGTGGAGTTTCACAGGTTCGTGTTCTTATCATATCTTATCGGTCCTTTAAACAACTGCCACATCGGTATGCGAGCCGACCATGGTCCAGGAGTCTTATTTCGACCTCGGTGATCCTCGACCTTTTAGAAGGCTGCAACATCGGTTGTGAGCCGGCAAGATGCAGCAAACTTTTATCAGTCTTGGATTATTACTATGTGCCTTATTTAGAAGACTGCCACATCGGTTGTGAGCCGGCAAGAGGCAGTAAACTTTTATCAGCCCATAGTTTTTATTTATTATTATTACCTCCACCCTTTAAACGACTACCACATCGGTTGTGAGCCGGCAAGAGGTAGTGGTCTTATTTCGGCTTCGGTTTATTACATAACATTATTATTATTATTAGCCAAATTTCAAGTCATGTGGTCTTTTAACTACCTAGACAACGGTAGCGAGCCGTCAAGAATCGGTAGCCTATTTCCCCACAACACTGACAAAACCTCGATGTGTACCTTACTTTCACCAGAAGGAATCTCTACGAAGTGATCTAAACTAAGAATCGCAAAAACCTAAAGTAACTTTATTTATTCAACAATTATATAACGTTTATTAAGCTAATGGGAGCAAAAAGCCACAATTAACCTCTATGAGCCTTAAAGAGAACCAACTACTCTATGTTTAGCATCTAACTTATATAAAACTCTATCATTTCTCGTTCTTCGCAAATTTAAAATCTTTAATAAAAAGATCCGTGAATGCTTAGTCTAATAAAACAAGCTTTGCATATTTAAAGTCTATCATGGAAACTTGCAAACTCTTGGCTTTTTCAAGCTAGAATTCGCGTTTTAAAGCTTCTTGTATAAAAGACTAGCAAAAGCTTAAATTTATATAAGTTATGGGCAAGCTAAGAGCTAACTGCTCAATCAAGTCAAAATTTATTCCTTAGAAAAGACAAGAACATTGGTCAAAACACTATTTTATTTTCGAAAAATTTTAATTATTGGCATATTTCACATATTTTTGGTGAGAAAAACGGGGTTACTGAAGACCAAGGGCAAATGCAAGTAAAGATCAAATCGAAAGATTCCCCATACTAGACTCACCTTGTCCTCAATGTGAGACTGTCACCCTCCATACAAATATCAAGGCAAGATCTAAATATTAAGGTCTCTACAAATCTAAAGCCGTTTATTAATTATGCTAATAGATAAACGTTAAATCAATAAGATCTAGGATATCGGATTCCCATATATAAGCATGCGAAGGATTGAAGATCGAGTGGACGATGGACAAAACCACGAGCACGAGAGTCTTCATAATCCGGGCAATCCTGGACATAAAACATAAACACGAAGACCGTGAAGGGAAGAGGCCAGCCTCCTCACATCAGCACATATTTCAGTTATTATTATAACTAATATAAGCTATATACTAAGGATACGCATGGGTTTGCCCCCGCAAGCCTTATTTTTGTTAACCGAGTTACTAGCCTGACCCGACCCTAATAAAATAAAAGAAAAATAAAAAATAAAATTTAGTGGTCCATGGGGAAAGTTTGGAGATCCGAGACAACCATTGGTGGTATGTCTCCTCCAAAATAATGCTTAAGTCTATGACCGTTCACCTTGAAATTTGGCCTATTTGTTTGAGATAACTCGATGGTTCCATAAGGGAAAACTTGAGCAACGGTGGGTCTGGTCCAACGGGTTTTTAGCTTACCCGAGAAAATCTTTAATCAAGAATTGAAGAGAAGAACTCGATCACCAACGTTGAAAACGCGGTTCTTAATCTTGGAGTCATGAATCTTCTTCGTTTTCTCTTTATAGATTAAAGAGTTCTCATAAGCTTGATCCCGGAGTTCATTTAATTCATTCATTTGAACTTTCTGGTGATCACCCGCAGTCTTAAGGTCAAAGTTACAATGTTTTAAGGCCCAATAGGCCTTGTGTTCAAGTTCAATAGGAAGATGACAAGCCTTTTTGTACACAAGCATATAAGGAGTGCACCTGATGGGTGTTTTGAAAGCGGTACGGAAGGCCCATAAAGCATTATCTAACTTATCGGACCATGAAGCACGATTTTCACATACGGTCCTGATATTTGCTAAATTGTATATGTAAAATTCCCAGGATTTTGCCAAATAAAAGCCAAGAAAATGCCAAATAAACGATTAAATGTTTACATCAAGCAAGTGTTATATGATTATTATAAGGATATTAATAAACCTTTGTTTTCTTAATTTTCTTGGGGTTGGCTACGTAAAATGCTTACGTTTCACGATAAAACGCGTTTCGGCATACCCGGAAGCACCAAAACCTAACTACGCTTAAACGAATACCCACGATTACACCCAATACCCAAAATAATAAAAATATCATCACATATATGTATATTGTGCCGAAATTTTCAAGTTATAACCAAGAATTATCAACTTGCATAATATCTAGATATTAAGAAATATCTAGATATTTAAGAAATATCTAAGGAACAAATTCTTACACCATGAGCAACTTGGCAATTCAACCTTGTGAAAGGGTTAGAAAGTAACCATGGTTAGGTTAGTTATATATTTTGACTATAAATAGCATGCATGAACTCTTCCTTTCTTAAACACTTAACAAAAAAATCCATTTTCTTTCTCCCTTTCTCTCTTATAGCTCACGGCCAAATAAGCCATCCTAAGCAATCCATACAAAATTTTTCTACAATCCATACAACCCTTTACACATCAATCCTAAGGCATACTAAGGTGTTTGCAAGCATTGGTTCATCATTTGCAAGTATTAAGGAAGAAAAGGGAAGATTAGGGTTTCAAACCTAATCTAGGGTTTATAAGCTTGTAAGCTTTGGTTTTGAATCTAAACACGGGTTTAGAACTTATTTCTCATCTCTTACATCATCTCTAAGTTCTTCTTAATTCCTTTATACTTTTATTTCTTATGATTTTATGTGATATATGTTAAAAATGGCTATAATCACCACTAAGGATTTTTTAATATGTAAAATGAGTTCTTACTTATGTTTATGATTTTATGCACTTATTCTTATGTCATATGGTCATATATATCATGGAAAAGTGAATATAAAAGTATGATAACATATGGTTTAAGTATAACTGTTATAGGTTAAAAATCGGGTATTTCTAAGATTCTACTTTCCCTTGTGGAACCAATAAGAAAAGTAAATTGTTTAAATCTTGTTACTCCCTGCAAACTATACTGGATGGACTACTGCGAACTTACTCTAAGTTACATTGTTACATCTAGTTTATTAAGGTTTTTAAAGTAACACCTACAAACTTAAATAATAATACAACCAAGTTTTAAACACATTTTGGAAAATAATATCTTAGGGGCTGTTTATAATTCGAAAATTACATATATGTTTTATGATTTTATAAAATACTACATGTCACAAGGATCGATGGGTCATAAAAAACTCAAAAAACCGATTAATAATGAAGAAGATACGCCATTTACAAGTTTAAGATAGTTATACTGTTTATCAAACTATTTTATAAAAATTACTATTCATTACAGACTAACTTTCATTTTTAAAAAAACATTATTATAGGATATAACTTTTTAATTACGAGATCGTACTCGAAAGAATCGCTAAAAACAGAACTATAACGGAGAAACTACGACATTTTTGATAATTAAAGTTTATAAAAGTAATTTTATAAACTATGAACAGTAAAATACTATTCATCAGCGGACCCAACTTTATAAAATATAATACCTCTTTTAATAACAAAGACGTACTCGAAGGAATCACTAAAATCGGGATTAAAACGAATAAGTTATTACGATTACAAGTTTACGCTAATTAAAACTAAAAACGACAAACGAGCTGTTGTGAATAGTAAAAACACTATTCATCGCAGAAAATCAAAAACTTGAAAATGTAATATTTTGATCACTCGTCTTACTACGAAGACGTGGACGTAAGAAACGCGAGCAACGGGCTTAAAACGGACCAAATTATGTCAATTTTACGAAAAGTATATTTATAAACGTTTTCACTTTATAAATATTATTTTACTAAAACGATTAGTCGGTGATTATGCTATATAGAATATTGAGTGGTTATCAAAGTGCTATAATACTAGGGAGTTTCATAATGAGGCCTCTTCGGATGGCGTATCGACGAGTTGTTGGATTTACGATTTAAAGTGTCCTAACTCCTCGTACGTCATGTCATGACCTCTTTAATTATGATAGCCCGAACGATAGTACGATGTAACAACTATAAGATTCTGTTCAATGTTATACATAAAGTACTCAGTATCTTATACAACCTTAAATTAATATAGGTAGCACTCTAAAGTTTGTGTGATGTTTTTATCTGTGTTTTTTGGACTTACTCTGTCCTCAAGGTGAGTTCATAGCCCCACTTTTTACAAGTTTTATGATTTACTTATTTATCGGTGGGTGAGAACATGCTTTGTTTTATAAATTGGACGCAAGTGTTTTAAATATATTGATTATGTGTTTGCCTAAGTAGCGATAACCCTCCTGAGCCCATTTTCATGAACTGTCAATTGCATAGATGTAGTTGTTAATTGCATTATGTGAGCGCGAATGTTATAAATAGATTATAGGATTTAATCCTCCCGTTTGGGGGATTACTAACCAGGGAACGAACGTTTGACACATGTCGGACCTTGGATGTTGCGGGTTACATCATCTGTACGGGCAGAATAATACTAAAATAGCCAAATATAGGTGAGCTTCAGTGTCATGAGCTTAGTGCAACAGTAATCTGGTTTTGTGATTGTTGGCATATGTTGTAACATCACGGGAAAGTCTTGCGGTCCTGCATAATTTAAATACATAAACCTATGAATTCACCAACATTTTTGTTGATGTTTTAAGCAATGTTTTCAGGAGGTCAATAGGCACGAGGTGCCAAGGATGCATTGGATTATGTTTTGGATTGCACTGTTTAAAGATTTTTGTGCCATCATGTTTAGGAAATCTATGTTATCTTTTGTAATATTAAACAAAGAACAAGTAAAGCTATAAGCTTTTGTAATATGTCTTTCAATTAAATCCAATGTATCAATTTAAACGACTTTTTGTGTCGTTCTTATATATATCTTGTGCTGTTGATCTTGAAGTAACACGCCCCGGATCCTTATTCCGCTGCGACCCATTTTGGGGGTGTTACAGATTGGTACAAGAGCCAAGGTTATAGAGAACCAGGTCAAAATGTTTTTGCTGGACTATAACCATTTTTAAACATTGCATACATACAAAAGGGTTTTTACGGGGTATTCATATACAAATTGTTGCATTAGTCGGTTAGACTATATATATGCTTAATTGATATACGTGGTATTATAATATATTACGTATATTACAGTAAGAGGCTTATATAATATATATCATATAAGTTTTTCTGCGGGTCACCAGTAGACATGTCAGATGTTCTGCATTACTATACTTCTGTTCATCTTGAGTACGATCTTGAGTTATTCCTTTGAGGAGCTTACGATGAGGCTACCCGACAGCTGTTCGAGCAGGCACCACGTTCTTCAGTGTATGTACCTGAGGATCATATACCAGTATACATTCCTGAGCCTGAGCATCCTAAGGACTTAGTGCAGCTGAGGATGAGGCACCCTATCCTCCGCTATCACCCATTCTTTCTATCTCCCACGTATCCGACCTACATACTAGAGCAGCCATGAGGCAGATGAGAGCTGCAGCACCATCCACCTATCATTCACTACTCCCATCAGGGACCCCACCATTGTTACCTATACCTCTACCTGCACCATCCACTAGCCGCAGAGCTGATATTCCCGAGGCTGACACACCGCCTCGGAAGAGACTACTACTTACTACTCCTAGACCTGAGTGTGAGGTTGGAGAGAGTTCTGCTGCTGCTGCTGCGAGACAGCCAGGACCCACTATAGAGACCAGACTCCGAGATACTGAGAGGAGGATGATGACCGCCTTAGAGTTGGTCAACAGGAGGGTCACTTACCAGTAGACGTTTAGTACTAGAGGAAGTTCGGGTTTTGCACACCGAATCCGATGCCCAGAAGGATCGTGCAGCTGTGAGAGCTGAGATTGAGGTATTGAGGAGAGAGAGACTTGCTTACGAGCAAGAGAGTATTCAGACCCGTCAGGCCTTGGCTAGGTCTGAAGCTCACTGCAGGGCATTAGAGGCACGAGTTACAGTATTAGAGACTGAGGTGCATCGCCACGAGTGGCAGCGTCAGGCTGCAGATGATTTGGCTGTTCAGCATATCATGCGTACCCAGGCCCTGGAGGCTGGAGCACGCGTTGACACATTGGAGGACACTGGTAGCAGTTCCTAGACTTTGGTTATGATTGTATCTACTATGCAGTCTGTTAAGTTTTATGGGTTACTCCCAGCTAGCAGGCAGTATAGATCTTTTGTTTTGGTTAGCTATCCTGTATAGATCTTTTGTTTTGATTAGCTATCCTGTATAGCCTACTAAGTATTACGGGTAACTCCCGGCTAGTAGGGCTCTATGTTGATTTTCATTTTATAACCTAGCGATAGGGAATCGTTATGTACCAAACCAATCATGTATTATTTTCCCAAGTTATATATGGAAAGGATGGATTATGTTTTATATGAAATCGAATTTATTGTGAATGAATGTCGATTTGTTAATTTCAATACTGTTGTGTATTTCACCATGTGTTGTGATCTCATTTTTATTTATTATGTATACATCGGGTTATGGTTAAGATTTTTGAAATCTAACGGGTATTATGTTTTCTTGTGATTTAAGAAAATGGCACCAAGAGGAAGGCCCACGAGGTTAAACCCAGGTACAACTCCCCCACCAGTCACAGACACTCATACCACCACTTCGGTCACCAGTGCCCAACTTCAGGCCATGATCGACGAGGGTGTCACTGCTGTATTGGCAGCACGTGCTACGACCCGAAATGGCGATGATAGCCATACCTCGGGAACCGGTGTGAGAAGGAATGAACGCGCTGTTCGGGAGTGCACCTATCAAGACTTCATGAAATGTCAACCCTTATTCTTCAGGGGCTAGAAGGAGTAGGTCGATTGACACTAGTGGTTTGAGAGGATGGAAACCGTGTTTCGCATAAGTCAATCTGCACGTGGAGAATCAAGTGAAGTTTGGCACTTGTTACTTTATGGGAATTGCTCTAACATGGTGGAACTCACATGCTAGGACAGTGACTAATGAGGTTGCATATGCAATGACGTGGTCTGACTTGAAAAAGAAGATGACAACTAAATATTGTCCGAGGAATGAAATCAAGAAGATTGAGGCAGAATTGTGGAACCTAAAAGTAAAAGGCACCGATGTGGTAGCTTACAACCAACGTTTCCAGGAACTAGCATTGCTGTGTGACAGGATGTTTCCTGAAGAGACTGACAAAATTGAAAGATATGTTGGTGGGATGCCCGACCTGATTTACTCAAGTGTTGTGGCATCGAAGCCAAAGACCATGCAAGAGGCTATTGAGATGGCGACTGAATTGATGGATAGGAGAATTAACACTTTTGCTGAGAGACAGACAGAAAACAAGAGGAAGTTTGAAGACACTCCTCGAAATAACCAAAACCAACAACCAAACAAAAGGCAGAACACAGGCAGGGCTTATGCTGCCGGGAACGGTGACAAGAAATCGTATGAAGGGACTAAACCTCTATGTCCCAAGTGTAACTTCAACCATTACGGTCCTTGTATACCAACATGCACTAACTGCAAGAAGCTTGGCCACCTGGCCAAGGACTGTAGGAGCCGGCCTGCAACTGCAAATAACAACAACAACCGCAACAACAACAACCCGAGAGCCCAAGGGGCAAATACCAATGCCATCGTTTGCTTTGAGTGTGGGGCTCCAGGCCACTTCAGGAAGGACTGCCCCCAGTGGAAGAACAAGAATCAGGGAAATGGTAACGGTGTAGCCAGGGCTTATGCAGTGGGAGTTGCCAGGGCAAACCCAGGCAAACAACGTTGTGATGGTAGTTTCTCTAAACAACGTTGTGCTTCATTTTATGTGATACTGGTGCAGATGAGTTTTATGTCTACTTAATTTTAGTACTTTGATTAATATAGCCCACTACATTAGATAATGGGTTATAAGTTGGAATTAGTTGATGGTAGAATAATTTGGGTTAAATACGGTATTACTGGGTTGCCACGTTAAATTTTCTGAACCATCCGTTTCACGTCGACCTAATGCCTGTAGAAATGGGTACTTACGAGTCATTATATGGCATGATGGTTGAGAAATTCCAAGCCGTTATTGACGTGCTAGAAGATCGTTCGTATTCCTTTGGGAGCGAAATCATTAATTTTTCTATGGAGACGGAAGTAGAAAAACGCGGGACTCGATTAAACATCATTCGTGCATCCAAGGTGCCCAGAAGTATCTACATACAAGGGATGTTCACGTCTTTTTTGGCACATATTACCATCAAGGAGGCTGGAGACAAGTCGAAGAAGAAGCAACTGCAAGATGTACCGATCGTCAAAAATTTTCCCGAAGTATTTCCCGAGGACTTGCCAGGTCTTCCACCTACCAGACAAGTGGAATTTCACATCGATCTAGTACCTGGTGCTGCACCTGTAGCACGGGCACCTTATCGATTGGCCCCATCAGAAATGAAAGAATTGGCGGATCAACTACAAGAGCTTTCCGACAAAGGCTTTATAAGACCTAGTTCGTCACCATGGGGAGCTCCAGTTCTATTCGTTAAGAAGAAAGATGGATCGTTACGGATGTGCATAGATTATCGGGAACTAAACAACTAACGGGAGAACCGTTATCCGCTACAAAGAATTGATGATTATGTGACCAACTTCAAGGATCGTGTGTCTATGACGATCGACCTAAGGTAGGTTACACAATTGAGGGTTCGAGAGGAAGACATCCCGAAGACTGCCTTTAGAACTCGATATGGACAGATGAATTCCAAGTTTATGCCGTTTGGTTTAACCACACGCACCGTGCTGTGTTTATGGACTCATGAACGGGTGTGCAAAACCTTATCTGACAAATTCGTAATTGTCTTTATTGACGATATTTTATCTATTCCCAAGAACTCAAGCGAGCACGAAGAGCATCTGAAGATAATATTGGAATGCGGGAAAAAGGGAAAGAGGAGTTGTATGCAAAATTTTCCAAGTGTGACTTTTGGAATCCCAAAGTAAAGTCCTCGGTCACGTGATTGATAATAAAGGCATTCATGTGGATCCAGCCAAGATCGAATCCGTTAAAGATTGGGCATCTCCTAAGACACCAACGGAGATTCGTCAGTTTTTAGGTCTTGCTGGGTATTATCGACGATTCATTAAAGGGTTTTCAAAGATCGCCAAACCAATGACCAAGCTCACTCAAAAGAAGGTCAAGTTTGAGTGGGGTGACAAACAAGAAGCAGCGTTCCAGTTATTGAAGCAGAAGTTGTGTAGTGCAGCACCATTTCTGGGCGTTGCCGAGGAGTGAAGTTTTGATCGTTTACTGCGATGTTTTTTTTTTTTATTTTTTTTTTTTTTTTTTTTTATTTTTTTTTTTGCGATGCTTCAAAGAAGGGTTTGGGCGCTGTGTTGATGCAAAGGGAAAAGGTTATTTCTTATGCATCACGCCAGTTAAAGATCCATGAGAAGAACTATACTACTCATGATCTGGAACTTGGAGCAGTAGTGTTCGCTCTGAAGATTTGGAGGCACTATCTGTATGGTACCAAGTGTACGGTGTTCACTGATCATAAGAGTTTACAGCATATTCTTAATCAGAAGGAATTGAACATGAGACAACGCCGATGGTTAGAGTTGCTTAGTGATTACGATTGCGATATTCGTTATCACCCAGGGAAGGCAAATGTCGTTGCTGATGCTTTGAGCAGGAAAGAACGGGAACCACCGTTAAGAGTTCGAGCTTTAGTCATGACTATTAGCTTGGATCTTCCTAAGCAAATCTTGAATGCTCAGACTGAAGCACGGAAACCAGAGAACATCAAGAGTGAGGATGTTGGAGGTATGCTGATTGAAAATGCTAAATTTCCAGAGGCACTTAGAACGGAAAAGTTGGAACCTCGTACGGATGGAACCCTATGCCTCAATGGCAGGAGTTGGTTACCTTGTTATGACGATTTGCGGACTGTGATCATGCACGAGTCCCACAAATCGAAGTATTCTATCCATCCAGGTTCCGAGAAAATGTATCAAGACGTAAAGAAGCTATATTGGTGGCCCAATATGAAAGCTGATATCGCCACCTATGTTAGCAAGTGCTTGACCTGTGCTAAGGTCAAGGCCGAACATCAGAGACAATCGGGTTTGTTGGTACAACCCGAGATACCTCAATGGAAGTGGGACAATATCACGATGGATTTTGTCACAAAGCTTCCTAAGTCATCACAAGGGTATGACACCATTTGGGTAATCGTTGACCGTCTTACAAAGTCCGCAATCTTTATACCCATGAAAGAAACTGACCCTCTGGAGAAACTAGCGAGAATGTACCTAAAGGAAGTAGTAACAAGGCATGGAATACCGGTCTCGATTATTTGTGATCGTGACCCTAGGTTCGCATCAAATTTCTGGAGGTCACTTCAGAAAGCTTTGGGTACAAGTTTAGATATGAGTACGGCATATCATCCGCAAACTGACGGACAAAGCGAGAGAACCATTCAAACTCTCGAAGATATGCTTCGTGCTTGTGTGATCGACTTTGGAAATGGTTGGGTTAAACATTTGCCATTGGTCGAGTTTTCATACAATAACAGTTATCATGCTAGCATTAAGGCTGCACCCTTTGAGGCACTTTATGGTAGAAAATGTCGTTCGCCTGTTTGTTGGGCTGAGGTTGGAGAAGTTCAACTCACCGGTCTAGAGATAGTACAAGAGACGACTGAGAAAATCATTCAAGTTAAGCAAAGGATGCAAGCCGCTCATGATAGGCAAAAGAGCTACGCTGATTTAAAGCGTAAACCGATGGAGTTTGAGGTTGGAGATAAAGTGATGCTTAAAGTTTCGCCTTGGAAAGGGGTAGTACGTTTTGGCAAACGAGGGAAATTAAATCCCAGGTTTGTTAGACCCTTCAAGGTAATAAAAAGAGTTGGAGATGTTGCATACAAGCTCGAGCTTCCTGAGGAGCTGAGCAGAGTTCATAATACGTTTATAATACATTTCCGTGTCCAACTTAAAGAGTGTCATTGCCGACGACCCCTTAGCGTTCCGTTGGATGGGTTAGTTCATTTTGATTGACAAGCTTCAGTTGTAGAGGGAACCTATAAAGATCACAGATCGTGAAGTTATAAGGTTGTAAGCGAAGGTATCCATTAGTCAAGGTTCGATGGAATCAAGAGAGGTCCAGAGTTTTTACATGGAAAACGGCGAAGATGAATTCAGAAGAAAATACCCCGCATTTGTTTCAAAGGAGGGCCATCGTCAAGTGATGCGTTAAGATGAGGCAAGGAATCAGCTAACCGGGGGAGACTTATTTCACCTCGTGTTTTAGGAAAATGTACGATGTTGATAAAGTCTCTATTTATTCTTTTGTATTGTAAGCGTTTGTTTTTAATGGAAATCGTTAAGTTAAATCTCCGTAAGCAATACCATTAATAGTTAACGTAAACGGGCATCAAGTCAAATTATTGTTTACGCTCAAAAAGGGGTTTAAGTAATTATTTTGAGGATAATTTTAACTATTACACAAGTTATTTTACGGATACATGAAAGTTGTTTAGTTTCGCGATTAAATGACAATCTTAGGTTTCTCGGAAAACCCTAAAAATTTACGTAGCATTCAACAAATACCTACGGTTTACATACAATGATCGAAGTTTTTATAAAACTTTTATAACATATTTATTGACTTATTTATACACGTCTCATATGTATATACAAGATAACAAATACTTTACAAAATAACCAAGACTTTACAAGTAAACTTTTATATAATAACTACACTTTACTTTTAATTAAAAGTTTTACTTATACTTTCTTTTATAAAAGTGCAAGTAAACTAATTAGAAAAGGAAATTAGCTAGTGGAAAACACCTTCCTTGTTATCATGGGATGATTCCCATGATAGGGAACACATAAACATAAACCTTTAAACCCTTGTTTCCCTCCTTTCTTGTCCCCTTGAAAACCCACGGTCAAACCACCCCCCCCCTTTGAATTTCTTGGTCAAACTTTGCTAGAAATATCTCATAACCTTCTCCTATAAATACATGCACTTATATGTGAAGTAAAACACTCTTTACACTTAACAAAATTTCTTTCTTTCTCTCCCTTTTAAGCTCAAAACCCACGGCTCATTTAGACCTCATAAACAAACCAGCCACAGCTATCACTGAGGGGCCATGGGGGTTTGAACATACAAAAGCTTGTTTTAGGGATGAAATAATTCCATTTGTAAAAGCTCTGAAGGACTTATTCGATACATTCGATCAATATTTAATTGATGAACTTTCTAAAGTCCAAAATGTCTTTCATCAAATGGAACAGGTTGTGGAACAACATCGTTTAGAGTGAAAAACGTTTGAAGTTAAAATGAATAAAGTTTTAAATGCAAACGAACGACTCTTGGAACAAGTCATCAACAAAGATATAGTGAACATAATTATGAATTCTTCTATGGATAATGCTTATGTGAATGCACATGAATGTGAAAAGTGTCTCAAACTTGAGACTGAGCTTCTCAACAAAATGGATTTCATTGAAAAAGAGACTTACGATAAACTATTCAGAAGTTTTACCACTCTTGAAAAACATTGCATCTTTTTAGAAGTTGATACTCAACTTAATCAGGAAATTTTTCAATGAGACAACTCTGTTTCAAATCAAAGTGCTTCAAGTTTTGATCAATATTTTGAATTAAATGAATTGAAAGCTCAGTCGCAAGAAAAAAACACGGTCATAAAGAAGTTAAAAGAGAGAATTAAATATTTAAGTGGAAATGTGAATGAGGATAAGGTCAAGAAGGACATAGAAGAGATTGAAACAATAAATATTAAATTGGATCATAGGGTGACAAAGCTTATTACTGAGAATGAACATTTGAAACAGACCTATAAGCAACTTTATGACTCAATCAAACCAACACGAATTCGATCAAAAGAACAATGTGATCCTTTAGTTAGTCAAGTCAACCAAAAGTCTATAGAATCTCTGATTTAAATGTAAGTCTTCAGGAAAAAGATTTGGTCATTACAGCTCTAAAAAATGAATTAAAAAAACTTAAAGGAAAGGATTTAGCTGATAATGTTGTTACCAAACACCCTATTGCTCCAGAAATGCTTAAATTTGATGTGGAACCCATAACCCCTAGATTGATGAATAATAGGACAGCTCACTCTGACTACCTAGGCACACTTAGGTACAAGCTGTGATTCTTAGGGAAATAGTAGAACAAGGAAAATCACAAAATCCTCTAAATAGTTCCTTAGACTCTGCTTGTAAGTATACAAAACACATTCAGGAGTTGCTTATAATAATCAGACAAACCTGCCCTAGCATCAACAATTCAAGTGATAAATTAGTGGATGTGACCCCAAATAACAAGGACAAAAGAGTTAGATTAATGACCCTATCATCCACCCTAAGGACAAACAACAATCTCAAAAATAGATTTCTTTCAACAAAAACTAGGTTTCTAACAAAACTAATGTTGTATTCTACATGGAGTAACAAATTGTATTACTAGTTATGCTAGCGGATCACAGCCTTCAGGCAATACAAAGAAAGATAAGATTCAGCAAACACCAAGTAGTACTTAGAAGAATAAAGTAGAAGCCCACCCTAGGACAATTAAATCTAGTTTGAAAAATAAGAATTGTTTTGTTGAACCTAAAGGAAATGCAAATGTGCAGCATTCCAAGCTTAATGCGAATTCTGAACTTCTATGTGTTAAGTGTAATGGTTGCATGCTTTATGATAATCATGATTTGCGTGTTCTTGATTTTATCAATGATGTGAATGCTCGTACTAAATCTAAATCTGTTAAGAAAAGTTCAAAGAGAAAAGTTTGGAAACCAACAGGAGTAGTAGAGCTTTACTTTGTCAATACGGAGTATCAGCTGGCGGACATCTTCACTAAAGCCCTTGGTAGAGAAATAATTGAATTTCTTATCAACATAGTCTGGGATGCAGAAGTTTTCACGGCCGGGAGGACCTATAAACAGTTGGCAGATGAAGCTGATAGAATAGTGGTGGTACCTATTTCAACATATCTCTGTATATAGATATGTATAATATATAAAATACTAAAAAGATTTTTCATTTTCAGAAAACTTTTATTAAAAAAACAATAATACAAAAAATATAAAAATCTTTAAAGCAAAGAAAAAAAAAATTAAAAAATGGAGAAAAAAATATAGAAAGGAGAGTAATTATGGCTGTATTCTGAAAAATGATAACCAAATTACGGTCTTACGAAATGTCATTAATAATGATTACGTGAATGTAAATGGAGTTCGTGAGAATTTAAAAGTTTTCAAAAACATGCCATATCGGACTTGCTTTATATTTACAAAATAGCAACCCGGTCATCATCTTCAAAGCAAGTATTTCAAAACAAAAACTTGACCTCATAACGAGAATTTATTCTCGGGCATGGTCTACTTTATGACCATGCAAAGGGTTGTGTTTACTTTGCAACACAACTGGTGCTTCCTATATACAAATTAATGTATGTGTCAGTGCATTTCTTTGTCAAAATAAGAGAAATCTTATTTTTATTGGTAAAAAGTTGTCTTCACAATGAATCAGTGTTTTCAGTAATCACTAAAAGATTTTCAAAGACAATTCGACCACTCAAATAATGACAACAACTCTTTAAATAGAAAACGGGTCATTATTTTAGGGGGAGAAAGCGTCAACAAATAATATTTTAAAACGGTCTTTCAAAATAAGTCACGGTATAAACGGATAAAGTTTTTGATAATGATGGATCACAATTTCAAGGGGAGTTAATTTATATTAACTACAAGAGCTTTAGATGTCATTTGTTTCAAACTTTAGGGACTTATTTGCAATTTAAGACTTAGTTGATTCTCACGGAATAGATTTAAGCTTATCAATTCTTCGAACACTATCTCTAGTATATGTGCGTACTAGGTTTTGCTAATTCTGAGGTATCAAAACCAGTAGGGGGAAGGAATAGATATACAAGAAATATAATGAGTACACGTGATAGAATTCACACCTTATTCTCATTTTAGGTTATTCCGGGAAGACAAATGTCATAACCGCAGAGAAAATAAGTGATTATCTTGTTACTTTCGGGTGCATTATTTCAACTACATGGGGGAAGAGATATCTTGTGATTTCAAGTATGCATCATTTAAAATACTAAGGGAAGTGTTGTAAGAAGATTTATTCTAAGCGTAAGAAGATTGGTTACTAATTTAATAAATGCTTCCTCAAACGGTTAATCACTAAGCTTATTTTTTTAAAGAGAGTAGAATTAGTTGACAAAAGAGACATAGGTATGATGATTCCTTTAAATAGTCAGTATCCTGCAGGAAGAAATGTCTACATTTGGGACTTAGTTCGACTAGGTGTTATCATTTAACTACTTAGAGGGAATATTTGTGACATCCTGGGACTTAGTTGACTTGGTGGTACAATTTATTCTATCACTATCACTGTAAGAGAATTACGGACATTCGGACTTAATTGACTTTGGTGTTGCGTTTTTGAGTTATTTGTGTACTTCGGATATCTGGGCTTTATAGATTAAGACTGCTTGATGCGGCTTGCAAGAAAGTTCTGAATCTACTCAAGAAAGGATTGGGGGGGGGGGGGGTGGGTGGGGGGGGGGGGATGGTTTTAGGGGGAAGATAAGACAACATCATGTAACATTCCGAGATTTTTCGGATTTCGGATTTTTAGATAATTATTTTACCCTTTGACTTTTAGGGTCTGGCTTGACTTATAAGAACGACCATCTAAAGCACGTTTTCACAGCTCGGACTCTAAAGCAATTTGATGTAAAACGAAATTCCTGACAACTTTTCAGTTTTGCCCGAGACCTGGAAACGAGCTGAAAAGGGCTAAAACAGCACTGCAAACATTATTCGAACAATATACAACGCGGACACACAAAAATAATTAAATTTGTTTTTAGTTATCAGTATTTATTTAATAAAAATATTAAATAAATTATTCATCATATTTAATTAGAAGCGTTGTTGATAACATGAATACTCGAGCTTAAATCCATTTTTATTTCGGACGAGGCAAAACCGGTTCGCAAAATGAATAACAGATATTTTATTAAATGTTATAAAATATTTATGAAATATTATCAAGCGAATACTCATTTTTATCAGAAAAATGATTTGGAAAACAATGACGCAAGTTTCGAGAGTTGAATCATCCGTTAAGTCGTTCAAACGAGTCCCGAACCGCTTCTATCAAAAAGTATACTAAAAAGTTACACAATAAACCCTACACTATTTGAGACTTGCCACATTTATTATAAAGTTTTAATATAAATAAAAAGTTATATAATTTTTTTCTCATTTTCATCTCTCATATATACACACACTCCCTTAAATCTCTCTCTCCCTTCTCCCATGTCCGGCCACTCCACCGCCGGCCACCACCGCCGCCGGCCGCCGCCGGAAAACTTTTCCGGCGAGCTTTCCGGCCAAACCCGAAAATGGTCCTCACCACCCGATCTACTCAATCCCCTACCTCACTCTCCTCCACGCGCCACCACCACACCATAACACCACCACTGCTGCCATCATCACGCCACAACCACCGCCACCACCGCGAGCCCACAGCCACCATAACACCACCATCATCATCGTATCATCATCATCATCACCCCGTCACTCCATCTCCACCGAAACCACCACTACAACCGCCACCTCCCAAGGGTGCGCGTGGTTTTATAACCACCAACAACGGGTGCGTTTGATTTGTATAAACCACCATAAGGGTGGGTTCGTTTTCTGTGGTT
>BQNB010050277.1:0-41585 GCA_026074375.1 Tanacetum coccineum | reverse complement strand
CTCATTCTAATTCTTTTTAAATTCTTGTATTTAATGTTTTATATATACAACGAGGTTGTTGTATAATTTAAATGGGGGGACGGAATTAGAATGTTTACTTGTCCTAATTTTCACACTAAAATGCTTAAATTATGCTCAAATTTAAAAAAATTTCAAGCAAGCTTAAAGTTTATGGCTTCAACTACAACAAAATACTGTTGTACTACGATTCACAGTCAGCCATAGCAATCTCATGCAAAGCCGTACAACACTCTCATACAAAGCACATCCATACTCGGTATCACTTCATAAAGGAACAGGTTGAAAATGATATTATTAAATTATATTTTGTCAGAACTGAATACCAATTAGCTGATTAATTTATGAAAGCCCTTCCTGAGGATCGGTTTTTGTATCTTGTCAGAAGGATTGGTATGAGATGTTTGACTCCAGCAGAACTGGAGGTTCTGACAAACATAACTGCTTGATATTATCATCAAACATCATCTTGTAAATAAAAAAAAATGGCTTATGTACATTTCTGTGCATAACCCGGGCCTCATCGTAAAGGAAAATACACGTCTCAGTGCATTTTTCCTTAGCAACGAAAAGAGAAGTCTTTTCGGTATTGAGCTACTCTAACAAAACATTCAAAGTTTTGAGCTCATGACAATGGCTTGCAGTTATTTCTGACTGCAACCCGCTTTTCAATCTGAGGAACGCATGTCGTCGAAAAGACAGTTGTTCCTGACAACGGGTAATTAATTTTTCCCGGGCATGGATTATTTCATATCCATGCATCATAAGAATAAGTGTACGTTTCAGTGCATTTATTTGTCAAAATAAGAGAAATCTTATTTCAATTGGGAAAAAGTTGTCTTCACAATGAATCAATATTTTCAGTAATCACGAAAAGATTTTCCAAGATAATTCGACCTCTCAAACAATGACTACAGCTCTTTAAATAGAAAACGGGTCATTATTTGAGGGGGAGAAAGTGTCAAATAATCTTTTAAACGGTCTTTCAAAATAAGTCAAGGATTAAACAGTTGAAGTTTTTGATAATGACAGATAACAATTTAAAGGGAGTTAATTCATATTAACTACATGTGCCTTAGATGTCATTTGCTTCAAACTTTAGGGACTTATTTGCAATTGAAGACTTAGTGAATTCAGGCTTTAAACTACATACGACTAATATTGCCAACGCGTCATAGTTTGTAAAAAGACTTAGGAATGTTTGGAAATTCTTTCGTAGTTTAAAAAGCCTTGAAACTGATTCTCACGGGATAGATTTAAGTTTATTAATTCTGCGAACACGATCTCAAGCATGTGTGCATATAAGATTTTTCTGATTCTGAGGTATCGAAAACATCAAGGGGAAGGAGTAAATACACTGAAAGGTACAACAACTACACGTGATAGAATCCATAGCCTTATTTAATTGTAGGCCATTCCGGGAAGACAAATGTCTTATCTGCAGAGAAAATCAGTATTTTATCGTGTTACTTTCCGGTGCGGTATTCCAACCACATAAGAGAAGAGATATCTTGTCATTTATGGTATGCATCAGTTGAGATACCAGGAAAATGTGTTGTCAGAAGATTGATTAGAGTGTGAGAAGATTGGTTACTGATTCAATTAATGCTTCCTTTAACAGTCAATCTCCAAGCGTGTTTTTTTAAGGAGTGGAAATATTTGATCAAAGAGGGACATATTGGTATGATAAGTATGATAATTCCTCTAGTTAGTCAGTATCAGATAGAAAGAAAAGTGTACATTTGGGACTTAGTTGTCTTAGGTGTTATCAGTTCGTCTACTGAGAGGGAATAATTGAGATATCCGGGACTTAGTTGACTTTGGTGTTTCAATTCATATCATCACTATCATGTTAAGAGAAATTAGACATCCGGGACTTAATTGACTTTGGTGTTACGGTTTCAAATTAATTGTGTACTTCATCGATTTGGGCGTCAGACTTCAAGTATTCTTAATGCAAATTGCAAGAAGGCTATGAACCTACTCAAGAAAGGATTGCTGATTCAAGGGGAAGCTAAGACAACTTCCAAAAGGAGAGTATCGAGACGGACTACAGACTGCTTACATGGACAAAATGACTATGTCATTTTCGGTTTGAACATTTTCAGGTCCTGTCTCATACATAATCTTGTGAATATATAAATGTGTAGTGTAGACTTAATTATAGGCTAATATAAATAGTGATTGAGTACAAATTTTCAAGAATTTCTTAGAAAATTCAAAATCTTTCAAATTACAGTACTCAGCACTATCTTATATATCCTTCAATGATTGAGGGGGAGCATTAATATGTTCCAAACACGGCTTGTGAATAATTGGCACACTTTTCTCCGAAAGTTTATAACATATTTAAATCAATTGATATCCAAAATGTCAAATGATTTGAAATTTTTGATAAGGGGAGAAAAATGTGATTAAAATATGTAATGTGATCATATTACTCAAGTGTATACTCCACCAACATGTGCTAAACAGTTTCGAATACCGATGCACATGTTGAGGGGGAGCTTTTCTGAAAAGCAAAAACAATCGGGTACTAAACACTTTGATAGTTTTATCATAAGTACCTGATTGAGTTTTTCAACAGTGATTTTATGGCAAGGTGAACTGTACCAAAAGACTGACCATGTATTTACTGTTATCGAAGTTATAAGGATGGTAAGGTTAGGTACTCGTTCCCATGATCCTGCCAGAACCGGAGGGATCTACCCAGGGACTATCCACTAGTTAGTGTAGAAGTCCTTAGGTATGATAAAAAGGAGTAAATGTGAGGAAAAGGGAATAGTGCCGACTGAGATGGAGCTAGTACTTGAATAAACCCAACAAGGTTCTAGTCATGAAATCTTGGTAAGCACTAAAGGGGTTGAAGAATGAAAAAGAATTGTACGGATAAAGGGTGTAAAGAAAGAAGCCCTCCATACACTTAGGCAGAAACCGGGTCAATACATATGCTGTCAAAATCACTAAAATGATTGCTGACATTGAAGTGACATCATGGACCCAGTGATGCAATGCACAACCCTCCCAAGCCACTCAGAATCTCTCAAAAGATTTCTGTTTCATTTCTCACGGAGACTAAACATGTAATCTACTGACTCACTCACTCCGAGTAAGTCGGTATTGAAAAGGTGGCAGTCAGCTCCAGCCTCCGATCACTAAAATCAAAACGCACTTTTGAGTCTAGAGCCAAGAGATCATCAATTAATCTCGTTAGGACAATTCCAATTTACTTGTTATTCACACACTGTGATTACAAGTTTTATCATAAGAGTCCTACGCATTATCCTTGTGATTTTGCCAGAACATCCGAGTGATACGTAAGTATTCACAGTGAAGATGGAAATCCTGCTTGAGCCAACTTCAAACAAGCTCATGGTAGGTGACTTGTGAGATCCTTAATGGATCAAACTTGTGAAAACTGGAAAACAACAACGGTGCGATTCTACATGAATCAAACTTGTTCCAGTATACGAATTGACGGTTATTGGACTTTGGAAAACAAATAAAACTTTCGATGTGTTACAAAACTCTTTTGCAAAGTATCGCATCGATTGTTTTTACAAACCAATTTTCTCTTTATTGCTAACTGTTTTATTACAGGAACATTTAAAGATGGAGATGGAGATACCGTGTTCCAACAAAATCAAGTTCATAACCGCGTGCTCATTCTCAAACGACTCATTCGAAGATATCATGAAAGCTCAAGTATCTGTTATTAAAGCTTCCGCAACTCTGAATATTCAAGCTTTCAAGATCAAGAAAAGTGTGAGCATATCATTCCGAATGACACAAGTTCACAAGATGGCAAAAGATCACATGATGATGATTAGAGATTATGATTGGATGATGATCTCAAAGAAGCTCAAAGATCACATACAAGTCAAGCTAAAGCCTAAAAGTCTAAAGTTCACTGCTTCAGATTCACAAGATACAGATCAATGAAATCAAGCGTTTACGAGCTATACATAAGATCAATCTGAAGATTGAAGATCTTAAGTTTAGTATTTTCAGGGGTGACCTCCCTTAGGGGGAGATTGTTAGATATTAGAAAAAGACTCGGTCACCCCGTGTATTTTACTGTTCAATATAGCTCGTAGTTTAATAGGTAAACGTATGACTTTCGGTATTGAACCGGGTACTAATACCCGGTGTATTGTAAGAACTATAAATACCTCTTCCAACTTTGGAAGAGGTAAGCATCTAGTCATTTTACACACACTCTTAAGTGTGTTTTTATTAGTTTCTCTCTCAACAATTCTCTCTCTAACTTTCTCTCTTTAGATCTCTCTAGATCTATACATGTTTGTGTGAATTCGGGAACCTATAATTAGGTAATGAAAATTTAAAATATTGGGCATCGTTTGCTTATTGAGGTTGAGAATTAAATGAAGTTGAACAACTAATTTAATAAAAAAGGATCAAATACATATAATATATGAGAAATAACCTTTTATCAGACTGGTTTCTTCCCCTGCACATCACCTCAAGCTAATTAAAATCAGGGGCTCATGATAAAATGACTAATCTGTTTTGTTTTATAAAGGATAGTTCTTTTATATGAGAAAACATATACTAGACGGCTATGCACGTGACCGCGAACAACACCATTTACTAAAAAAGGGGTAATCCAGAATTCGCACAAACTTTAAGCCTTATCGACCCATCTGAATTCTTATTATTGTGCTTGATCATGCTTCGAGGTGCACTAACACTAAGTAAATGGATAATGTGACGTGGGGAGATGAAAGACCAAAATAAGTAAAATATAAAAACTGTATCAGTGAGGAAAAAGAATGTCTAATAAACCACCTTAAAATTTATTTTCTTACTAAAATTAGTATAAGTGGCCTCATGAAAACATTGTTTTAATAGATGGAATGGATAGTTATTACTCTATAAGGGAAGAACACATAATGGATTGCTTATAAGAAAATAAGCATGACCGACTGATGGACTCATCCAGTTTGATCAATTATTTGCTGGAAAACTCAAACCAGACCTTCGCCAAAATTATTAAATAGATATAGATGCAAAACACGAAGTGGCACTCTAGTTGATATGTATGATTTGGTGATTTAGAGCGCAATATGAAAAGCAAAAGTTTTACATGTCAATGGTATGTGCTTAATTACACATACCGTTTTCCATCAAAACTGAACTTAAATGACCAAAAACATACCAAAAATACATTGTATTTGTATGTTTTCATTTATATTGTGCAGGAAATGGATATCCGACAAAAGGACGAAAAACAAAGCAAAAAACGGACAAAACCGAGCACGGAATGAAAAAGCATGAAAAGACAAAGTCAAATCGAAGCCAAAGTCAACAAAAGTCAAAGTCAACCCCTACAAAGTCAATAATCAAAACCGGAGCCGATACCGAAGAATACTTAATGGACCCACCCGAACCTATCTAATGGGCCGGGTAAGCCCATTAGTATATATTATGAAAACTATAAAGCCCACTTCAAATGAAAAGCCCAAGTACCTTATTAAACATTTCCCGGCCCAACAATGAGTCCAAACCACCTAACGGGCGTTAAAACCCAAAAACCCTTTAACCATAACTTCGTTAGTCCCTTTAGGGACTAACTTTGCAAAACCCCTTATCTTTATAATATACTTAGAATTATTAAAGAAATACCATCATCCAATTTGTTTTTATTTGTATCCAAGGAAGAAGTTAAGTCCACCCATCATGCTCATCTCGAACCGTCATGCATGATTTGCAAATTCATCACAACATGTCTTGACAAGTGAATTGAATATAATATCATCGACATCATATTTGCACAATGATGAATTTGGGGCCTTTCTCAAGATCGGGATCCTATAAGATCCTAAGCAAGCAAAGATCCTACGTAGGATCTGGATCATTTTTGCTTTGCAGTGTCGTCAAATCGTAAGATCCTAAGATCAGGATTGGGATCTTAACAACCATGTTCTTTAATTTATAAACATGATCCGGTTTTTCAAAATCAATGAATCTCGGAGGTTGTGCCACGTATACCTCCTCATTGATAAAACCGTTCAGGAATGCACTTTTTACATCCATTTGGAATAGTTTAAAATCTAAGGCACAAACATAGGCTAATAATATCCTAATAGACTCAAGTTTAGCAACTGGAGCATAAGTTTCATCATAATCGATGCCCTCTTGTTGATTATAGCCTTGAGCAACTAACCTAGCCTTATTTGGAGAAACAACACCGTTCTCGTCTAACTAATTTTAAACACCCACTTAGTTTCTATAATTGTCATATTCTTAGGTTGTCGAACTAACTCCTAAATGTCGTTAGCAATGAATTGGTTTAATTCTTCTTGCATGGCGACTATCTAACTTTCATATCCTAAAGCTTCATTAACATTCTTAGGTTCTATAGTTGATATAAAACAAAAGAAGTTACTTTGGTTTTGGACTTGAGACCTAAGGGTTCTTTGGTTAAGATTTCCTATGACATTCTCTAATGGATGGTTCCTAGATTCCTTAATGTTGACTATTTCATCAATTTCTAAAGTTTCATCCACAATGTCGTTTTCTAGGTTTTTCTTTTCAGTGACCTTAATTGCGTCTTCTTCATCTAAGTCATCATCCACCAAGGGTGATGTCTTAGAGGGTAGAGGAGTTTCATTGAATGTCACGTTAAGTGATTCTTCGACTTTCCTAGTGTGTTTGTTTAGGATGATGTAGGCTTTACTATTTTGAGAATATCCTAAAAAGACACCTTCGTATGACTTTGGGTCAAACTTGGTAAGGTAGTCTTTGGCGTTCAAAATGAAACACTTGCTTCCAAACATTCTAAAATAATCTAGCGTAGGTTTCCTATCTCTTAAAAGTTCGTAAGGTGTTTTTCCTAGAATGACTCTAATAAGAATTCGGTTTAGAATGTATGTTGAAGTATCTACGGCGTTAGACCAAAACTTTTGTGGTAACGATTGCTCATTCAACATAGTTCTACTCATTTCTTGAAGTGTCCTATTTTTCCGTTCAACCACGCCATTTGATTGAGGAGTGCGTGGAGCCGAGAAGTTATGTGTAATACCATTGGTTGGTTCTTATTGACACTATTGAACAACCTAAATGGTTTTGAATTTTCCTACTAAGTATTTCGAATTGATCAAAAGCTTCGGTTTTATCCTTAAGAAATCCAGTCCAAGTATACCTAGAATAATCATCTACTATGACTAGCGTGTAACGGTTTCCTCCATAACTTCGTACTGCGGATGGAATGAAGAGATACATATGGAGAAGTTCTAAGCATCTAGTCGTTGAGACTATATTCTTAGCTTTGTGACTAGCGCGAGATTGTTTTCCTATTTTGCAAGCATCAAAAAAATGTTGGTTAAACTTAAGTTTGGGTAGATTTCTAACTAATTCCTTAGAAGCCAATGATTGAATGAGACGCATGTTTGCGTAACCTAATCTCCTATGCCACAATGTGGAATTTTCATCAATCGTTGCTAGACAAATTTGATCCTTTGGCTTATTTCCTAATTTCATCACATATAAGCCTTTCTTCCTAATTTCTCTACCTATGACTCTACCGTCCTTAGTGATTTCACTATCATGTTCAGAGAAAGTTACTCTACACTTATTATCACATATTTGTCCTATACATAGGAAGTTAAATCCTAAGTTATCAACATGTTCTACATTATCTATTTTGAGAGAGTCATTAGAAATCGTACCTTTGCCAATGATGTTACCGTGAAGATTACTACCAAAAATGACATTACCTCCATTGTATGCCTTGTAAGTGGAGAAGAGCTTTCGGTTACCCGTCATATTTTTAGAACATCCGCTATCCTTGATCCATTCGTCGGGCTCCAAGTCGACTCCAAGGCATATATGTTTATATAAGACAATAACTCAAATATTTGGTCCCCAATATCTCATGGGTCCAAAGTTGTTAGTGCCAAACATCTCTTGCATTTGATGCAATTGGTTGAGATTCGAGAATGGAAGACACATTTCCCATGGCATGTAACTTTGATGTGGAAAGTTGTTCCAAGTTACAAGAAAGCCATGAGGTTGGTTTTGTCGACTAACATGTCTTTTTGGTTGCGGTGTTTTAGGACGAGAATAATTATTATTGACTCTTCTAGGTGGTGGAGTTTTTGATCTAAAATTGGGATTCGAAAATCCAACTATGGGTTTTGACAATGGCTTATAGAATTGTTTAACTTCATTGTCACTAGCAACAAGAATTTTGACTTTGTTTACAATTATGTGTTTTGGTCTAGGACCCAAAATAGATTTTTGAAAAGACACAATTTTCTCATATCCAGGCGTTGTTGGTGGTGGTCCCATAATTATTTTGGGGGCCGCCTGGTCAATCTGGGGGCCGCCCATATTTATGGGACCTCCATCAGAAGACGTCTTTTTCTGAGCTTTCACAAATTTTATTTCCTTAGTTCCACTAGATGATGCTTCAAATGAATTAAACCATAAACATAATTTATCACCGGAGGGTTTTTGATTGCTTAACATTTCATTTAAGCAATGTGTAATATTTTCAAATTTGTTTAATCTAGTAGATTCTTCTTTGAGTTTTTCATTCTCAATTTTAAGTGTATGACACTTTGCACAATCGAGATTAACTCCCTTATTTTTCTCGAGTGTGGACAATTTATCTTTTAATTCTTTAAGCTCATTTTTTTAAATTATTTCTAGTAGCTTTTAATCTTTTGTTCTTAGTGATTATCTTTAAACTCATTTTGCATAATTTATCATATTCATTGTCTAAAGCTAAATTATCAATTGATGAATTTTCATCACTGAAGTAGGAGGATTCGGAACATACCTCACTTGATGCATGAGCTACGAGACACGTTTCATTTTTGACATTCTCATCATCTTTTTCAGCCTTATCGCTCCAAGAGCCTCCGACAAAAGCTCTTTGGTTCTTGTCTTTCGGTGGATTTGGACATTCTCCAATAAGATGATCCGGATCGTCGATCTAAAGCAATTTCTATCAATTTTACCTTTCTTGTCATCACGGCTTCTTTAGAACGTCTTTTTGTCGTTCCGAGGTTGTCTCACGAATCTACCTCTTATTTTAAAGAACTTCTTGAAGTCTCTTACCGCCATGGCGTACTCTTCGTCTTCACTACCGGAAGTTGAACACTCTTCATCACTAGATTCTTTCTTAGCCTTTAAAGCAATAGATTTCCTTTCAACTTTTGCTTTGACTATTTCAGAATCTTTCTTGATGATCATTTCGTAAACTTTGAGGTTCCCGATAAGTTCATCAAGAGATAGTGACGTTAAGTCTTTCGACTCTTCAATCGCCGTGACCTTTGCTCTCCATTTAGGATGTAGAGCCCTAAGAAACTTCCTTACGTAGTTCTTACTAGAATAACCTTCATCAAGAGCTTTAAGACTAGTAATAATAGTATTAAATCTAGCAAAAGCACTATCTATAGATTCGTCTTCGGAAATGACGAATTGTTCATATTGTTGAACCAAAAGGTCGATCTTATTATCTTTGACTTGGCTATTACCTTGATGGGTGATTAACAAAGTTTTCCAAATTTCTTTTGCCGTGTTACACATGAAAATTCTTTCATATTCTTTTCTTGGCAAAGCATTGTAAATAACCATTTTGGCTTCATTATTTTTTGCAAGTCTCTTTTTGAGATCATCGGTTTGTTTTTCAAAAGGGATAACCTCATCTAAGTTGGTTTCCGGATTTTGTGCAATAGGTTGAAAATCACCATTGGTAATAACATGCCAAAGATCTAGATCTTTTGATTTAACATATGTCTCGAATCTATTTTTCCAATAAATAAAACTATCACTTTCAAAAAGTGGTGGTCTTTGCATGGATTGCCCTTCTAGATATTTGTCGGAATCCATAGATCGATCCAAGCTTTAAAATACAGTATATTTTAAAAATCTTGAGTGACCTTGGCTCCTGATACCAATTGTAGGAAACTAGAATGGGGGGTTGAATAGTTTACCGGTTGATTATCCGTTTTAAAACTTTACTTATAAAATGGTTTGATTTGAGTTGTATGTCAATCAATCAACAATATGAATCACAAGTAAACTATCTAATGTAATGAACTAAATAAACAATAACAATATAAAGAGATAAGGAAAGAAACAATCAAACCAAGACACCAAGATTTATAGTGGTTCGGCTACGAAGCACCTCTTCTCCCTACTCCACTCCCCGAGTACTCCACTCGAGATTTCACTATGTCAATAAGCTCCCTTTAAGCGGAGAAAACCGTTTACACGTCGCTTACTTTGTTTTCCGACACTAAGCTAGATGTCAAGTCCTAATCTTAGCTAGAACCAATCTAAGACTTCACTAAGTCTTTATACACTCACAAGATATATACTCTTGGATTGACACACAATCTAATTTACACAAATACACAATTTACACTATTGGATCTATCCACAATCCAATTTACACAACACAACAAAGAAAATATAATGAAGATTTGTGATCTTGAGGATGAGGAAAGAGATCACTTGATAACAATTTGTTTTTAGATGAACACGATTGTTCTTCTCTTGCACTTGATTAGAAGAAGGGAGGAAGAGGATATTAATCACTTGAAACAAGATCAAGATATGTTAGTGATCAAAATATGTGTTTTAGAAAGAAAGAAATAAAAGAGAAAAGTAGATCTGAGAAAATCCGTGGCAAGAGGGTGTATTTTTCAGATGGGGTTGCCCAGTATTTATAGAGGACAAAAATAGTCGTTACTCTGCAGGTGGTCCTGACGATCCCTAATATGTTAGGGGGCCGCCCGTATAGTACGGTCCTTTTTTGTCTTTTAGTGTGAAAGGTGTTATCTGTTTTGAAACCTTCCATTTTGGGGGGAAAAATCTGATTTCAAATTTATTGTTTTAATAATACATTTCTTTTATAAATAAATATTTTGTTTTTATATTTTTATAAAAACACTTTTGTAGAAATGTAAGGTTTAAGAAAAATATTTTCTTAATCACTAATCATGTTTAATGATTTGCTTATCCATACCTTAAGAGATTAATCTTAAAAATAGAATTTTACGATTACTAATTTATAAACGTTTATTTTTATCGTAACGTTTTTTACATTTTGTTATTATCAAAACATCGAGAGGTCGAAAAATATAAATAACGTTTTTAGACATTATTTGTATTAACAATCTCCCTTTTTTGATGATGACAAAATATAAACTCATTTAGTATAAAATTAGAGGTTTATACATTACTAATGAGTTTAATTCCATTTCTCCCCCTTTTTGTCGAATCTAAAAAGGTTGATCGTCGAATTGTAGTAGAGAGAAAGAAATCGACGATTAAAGACTCCCCCTTGATGTATGCTCCCCCTCGTTCGGGGCACCAAGGGATCGATCTTATGATAATTTGTTTGCTACAAAACAAGGTTAGAAGTACAAGTGCAAGACAAATATCTTTTAAGTTAACACATTGTATTTAAATTAACAAAAGAAGAGTTTCATTCCACCAACAAAAAACTCATACATTAGCACAACCAACTAATACATTCATGCAAAATAAAACTAGAACTAATACAAGATAAAGAGACATAATACTACATAAGTCTTAAATGATTCATGATTCATAGAGAATGACTTTTTAAACAAAATGTCTTTGGATTTCCATTATTAAGCCATTTGAAAAGGGTCTATGATGGAGGTGGAAAATAGGTTGTGAAGGCAATGGTTAGAAGATACTCTAATGAGCAAACATAATGTTCATTTCATATCGAAGGTTCAAATAGAGGTTACGGTTATGGAAACAACAAATACAAGTTGATCCATGATAGTCATGATAGTTGTAGTAGAGTGGATGTCCCATGACAGGCGGTTAGGTGTGTGGTGGTTTGTGATGGTGAAGGTAGACTTAAAAGTTTTTAAGAGGTGTGATTGTGGAGTGATAGAGTGATATCCAAAGAAGTAAGCTTTGAAGTGGTAGCGGTTTAAAGGTATAGGAGGGACATCCAAGACGTTCCTCAAGCAAAGTGTTCAAAGGTTGAGGAGAGGTTGTTTTCATTTGATGATGGAGGTGAAATTTTAAAGTTTGTATTGAGAAGAAGAAAATGTATTATCTGGCTTGAGAGGTTTGAATAGTGATGGAGTTTTTGATGGGGCAGATGGAGGAGATGGAGAAGAAAAAGAATGGGTTGTAGAGAAGGTGTAGTGGTTACTTCTTCATCACTATATATTTGACAAATAGTTGTCTAGGAAGGGAATATGTTTAAATTGATTTCTTAGTAAGGGTTGAATAATAAGCATTGGTAGAGGTCATGGTAGAGTTATTGGTTGAAGGAAATGCTGGTAGAGGTAGATTTACATGATTTAAGGTGGAAAGAGATGGATTGAAGAAGTACGGCAAGGGGTTTTGCGGTTTGAGATTCCAATAAGGTGTTTATCAAATGCATTAATTATATATGTAACCTAGATGAGGATATGTGTCAACTGCACAGAAATTCAGAAGGTCGCATAGAAGAAGTCTGTGACCTCTGATGGCGGTCGCCCTTAATTACCCTTCGTTCCTATTGTAATATTAGGGGGCCGCGCCTAGTATTTAAGGGGGCCTATTTTCTGGAGACAATAATTTTTTTATCCTAGAATTACTTAAAATGTTATGAATTTTAAAGAATTTCCAAATTCTCCATTTTTCAGTTAATCTACTTCATCAATGAATCATCTAAAGACTCATTAATCTAATTTCATAATATCAACTATCACGATGTTCAAATTCGGAAAGCATTTTATGTGTAAGTCAACAATTATCAAAGGAAAAGCAAGCATAATATCATACGATAAAGCAAAGAGTCCTATCAAGGTGCCTGCATGCATTGGTTTGGGAATGATAAAAATTAAAAGATCATCCATGGCAATCTAAGTTGCCCATACTAAATACTAAGTTACTAATCACCACTTAATATATATAATAAATATATAATAAGGATAAGATCAATAATAGAGAGAGAAGTATTTTAAGAGGCTTTTTAAAAGGATATTTACTTTTAACCAAAGTAAAACCATAAAAAAACTTCCCGGGTCGATATTCCTCGACAGCGTGAATGGAGAAATCGAATTAAGTTCGAGATTCGCGCGTCTGAATGGTTCAATATCTCGGATTTTGGGTTTTCTATTTCTACTAATAATATGCTAAAACAAGTAAAGACATGCTAAAAACGAAAGCAAATAAAGCTAAAACATTAAAAATGATAACGGGATTCAAATCCCGTTTTTAAAAAAACCAAATTCTAAAAATTTTAACCCTACAAATAAAAATTTAATTTTTATAAATCCTAAATGATAAAAGAAAATTTAAAAAAAAGAATTATATTTTTTGACTTTTAATTTATTTATTATGAATTAAAAACAAATTTAATAAAAAAATTAATTAAAAATATTAAACTAATTTGGAAAATTCTGAAAAATTCATGAAAAGTACTATGCAGTGGGTCCACTGTGGCAAGCTTTAAGAATGTCAAAAGCTTCTTGCCCCGAAACACAACGCCTAATTACTTGGTCAGCACAGATCTTGAATAGAAAGGGGTCGTCCCAAAAGTAGTGTTTGACGTCTTTGAAAAACTTTCTTTTCTGCTGAGACGACATTCCTTTGATCACAAAATTCCCCGCATGGTAGTTTGCAAAATCGGCAAACCATGGGGCATTATCATCACCACGAAAGGTAACCATCCCAAGTGTCTCGAGAGGAAATGTTTCCGTAATTTCCTTTTTCTCGAGCTCACTTTGATGGGGATTTTCAAGTCTAGAAAGGTGGTCTGCGGCGAGATTTTCTGCTCCTTTTTTATCACGGATAACGACATCAAATTCTTGGAGCAGCAAAATCCACCGGAGCAATCTTGGCTTAGCATCCTGCTTAGCAAGCAGGTACTTGAGAGCCGAATGGTCCGTATACACTATGCTTTTGGACAAGACAAGATATGGCCGGAATTTCTCGAAAGCATACACTACGGCAAGTAATTCTTTTTCCGTTGTAGTGTAATGTGCTTGAGCCTCGGTCATAGTTTTGCTTGCATAGTGTATCGGCTGGAAGTGCTTGGTCTTACGTTGCCCTAGGACTGCCCCAACAGCAAAATCACTTGCATCACACATGATTTCAAAGGGCAAGTCCCAATCGGGAGCAACTAGAATTGGAGCCTGGGTTAACTTCATCTTAAGGGTTTCAAATGCTTCGATGCATTCCTTCGAGAAGATAAACGGAGTTTCTTTTTCAAGGAGGTGGGTCATAGGCCGGGCGATTTTGGAAAAATCCTGAATAAATCGTCGGTAGAATCCGGCGTGACCGAGAAAACTGCGAATACCCTTCACGGTAGTGGGATGAGGCAATTTTTCAATGACATCAACTTTCGCCTTATCAACCTCAATCCCGAATTTAGAAATCTTATGGCCAAGGACTATTCCTTCCTTGACCATAAAGTGGTACTTTTCCCAATTTAGCACAAGATTGGTGTCTTCACACCTTTGGAGCATTTTGTCTAAATGGGAAAGGCAAGAGGAGAAAGAATCACCGAAAACCGAGAAATCATCCATGAAGACTTCCATGGTTTTCTCAATCATATCGTGAAAGATTGCAACCATACACCTTTGGAACGTGCCCGGTGCATTGCATAACCCAAAAGGCATGCGACGATAGGCAAATGTCCCGTAAGGGCAGGTGAAGGTAGTCTTTTCTTGATCAAGTGGGTCAATTAGGATCTGAAAGTAGCCGAAGAATCCATCCAAAAAGCAATAGTACTCATTTCTGGTTAATCTTTCAAGCATCTGATCCATAAATGGCAGCAGGAAATGGTCTTTACGAGTTGCATTATTGAGTTTTCGGTAGTCGATGCAAACTCGCCATCCCGTAACGAACCTAGTGGGTATTAATTCATTTTCTTCATTTTTCACCTCGGTTATGCCTCCATTCTTAGGGATACAATGAACCGGGCTTACCCAGGGACTGTCAGAGATAGGATAAATTAACCCGGCATCAAGAAGTTTGATAACTTCTTGCTTAATAACCTCATGGATTTTGGGGTTAACCCTTCTTTGATGTTGAACCACGGGTTTGGCCTTTTCCTCCATCAAAATATTATGGGTAGAAAATTATGGATCTATCCCCTTAATATCAGAAATCTTCCAAGCTATGGCATGTTTGTGTGACTTAAGAACCTTGATCAGGGCGATTTTTAGAAAGCAAATATAAGCAAGACTAAGCAGTATTTAAGCAAATGCAATAAAATGACTTGAAAATGTAGAAATGGAACTTACAAGAGGTTCATTGCTTTTGGATTGAGATTGAACAACCAAATCACTTCTAATCTACCCTAATGCTTCCCATGAAGCTCTAACCCATAGCCATCCTTGATTTACCATGCTTCATGCTTCTTGAAATCATAATTTCTTTTGAGTAATGAAACAGTTACTTTCAAAAACTTTTGCAAAAGCTTTAAATAAGTTAGAAACAGATTATATAAGCTTAAAAAGGCTTATAGAAATGACTTGTGATCATAAAATAACTTGATTGCATAAACTTAAAAGAAAAAATTATAAAAACTTTAAAAATGAAATTTCATTAACTTTAAAATAGATTACAGGAGCTTAAATGTAAAAGACAAAATTTAAAACATAAATTAAGACATGGAAAAGTAAATTTAAAACTAAACTACACTACTCCTAAACTCTCAATTACACTAGATGCCTTTACAAAGAGAGTCCTAGTCCTATTTATAGAAAACATAAGTCTTGAGCTGTGCTTGTTGTGTTTTTTTGTTGTGAGAGCTTCCAAAGTCTTCAATCTAGCCCTTGAAATCATCTTGGAGCCCAAGGTCTTCAATCTCAACCCTTGATTTTGTCATATCCAATAAATTCGTGTAGGATTGCCAACGTGGTTTGTTTTCTAGCTGGTGTGGGGTTTGATAAGGAAAGTGATGGGCTTAATTGCTGTTTGTCGTGGTGTAGGGGAAGGCAATTTTTGGGGAAGATAAACAGTAACTGGCGGGTTTAAGGTTTTTGGTTTGAAAGTTGGTAAGTATGGCCCTTAAAGTTTTATAGGGTGGTTCAAATGTGTATGCTCCTTGAGACCTAATAATTTAGTGTGACATGGATGGTGGCTAAACCCTTTGTTTATGTGGTGTTGGGCTTAATGTTATGCCAGGTTAAAAAAGTTTTAATTTTTATAACTTGCACTTTGGGCCATTTGTGACTAGAAGACTTTATATGATATAAACAGAAAAAGCATACATGGGTTGACCCAACCCCATAAATGGGTACGTTTGGCCCATTAGATTATTCCGGATTCCGGGATTCGTCTTTGACTGACTTTTCGGTGTTGACATTGACTCTGACTTTATCACGCTCTTTCACTCCATGCTCCCCCCCTGTTTTTCCGATTTTGGCTTATCGATTTTGTCCTTTAAGTTGAATATCCGTTACCTCCACAATCAAAATCACAAAACACAACAAATACCAAGTATTTTTGGTATATTTTGGTCATTTTAGGCACATTTTTATAGGCAAGAGGTACGTGTAATTAAGCACATACCAAAATCTCCCATACTAAGATATTGTCGTGTCCTCACGCAATGCCATAAGTAAACACTTTGGAAAACCAAGAATCTCAATCCCCCTCGACTAATTACCTCGAAAAGTAGCTAAGTGTTCATCAAGGGGAATTAAAATAAACAAGAGTTTTGAAAAAGCCTCGTTTTTTTACCATTTTTTAAATATTTTTACACCTTATCCCACTTTTTATTATATTTTTGTACTTTACCTTTTTTCTTTTTTCTAATTTTTTATACTTTTCTTAACAACTAACTAACATGTTTGACTTTCGTTATTTCATAACTTTAAGGGTCATAGAACAAGACGCACTTTAATCCTAAAATGCCCAAAAAGGATAAATTCATCGTCCCCGACTTTTCACTTGTCCCGAACCAAGCTTAAAACAAAATCACCGTCAAATATAAGTTAAGATGCTAACACTACTCATTTTTGTACCTTGTGAAACTTTTCGCTCCCGACAATTATTATATCTTAGGTGAATGTGCTTATTTCGAATTTCAACCATGGATTAACGTTTTGCAAAATTTCTATGCTTCATGTTCCACCCGAGAATAATGAGTTTGAAGGCGAGATCATCTTATGTAGCGACTTTCGTCTCGACACATCCCAACCTTGCGGCTAAGTGACTAGGCTTTTGACACCCCACAGAGACTAGTATCGAGACTCACGGACCTTCGGTTTCAAAAACTCTTAGGTTTCCCGTTTATACATAGCTTATTAGAAAAACCACAATTTAAAATAAAATAGTCTTAGTTCAAAAGCATATTTAAATTTAAGAAAAAGAGATTTTCCCTATATTTATTAATTCACGTTTACTACACTTAATATAATTACACATCCATTAAACTAATGAAATCCTCGACCTTTTAGAAGGCTGCAACATCGGTTGTGAGCCGGCAAGATGCAGTAAACTTTTATCAACCCACACTTTTTATTATTATTGTCTCATTTTTCATTTCATCATTTTTTTTAACATATAATACCACGATATAGAGAAAAAAAAATTTAGAAAATTTAAGTATAAATTTGAACTAAAATTATTGATATCGACTATACTTCAAAAATTGTTGATTTAAGTTTAATTTTCAAAGAGAGCACGTATTATTAGTCCGGTTAGAAGCTTATAGGAGAGAAAAGCCACAAACTACACTTATGAGCTCTTAAGATTTCCAACTAATCCTTGTTTAGCATCTAACTCATAATTAACTCTATCATTTCTCGTTCTTTACAAATTTAACATCTTTAATAAAAAGATCCATGAATGCTTAGTCTAAAAGTTAAGGGACAAGCTAGAGCTCAACACGCTCGATCGAGTCAAAATTTATTCTTATTCTACCCAGCAGGAAAGTCAATATTGTGATAAAACACTTATTTTGTTTTTGAAAATTTTAAAATTTTTCATTTTTTTGGTATTTTGGTGGTAAAAACGGGATTACGCGAAAACAGCGGCTGTAGGCAAAATCAAATCGATAGATCCCCCATACTAGAACTGAACATTGTCCTCAATGTTTTAAGAAGGGTCTCTACGTAAATCTAAAGCCGTTTATTAAGTATGCCAAAAGATAAACGTTAGTCGATTAGATTAGGATATTAGATTCCCAAAATGAAGCTGAGGATTTGAAGCTCGAATGAACGAAGGACAAAACCACAAGCACGAAAGGCTTCAAAATCCGGGGAATCCTAGACAAATAACACAAAACACGAGAAATGGAAGAAGCTAGCCCTCTCACAACACATGTATTCATTACTATTATTATAATTAGGATAAGCATGGGTTCCCACCCATGAAGCGCTTATTTTTGTTAACCGAGTCTTGAGCCTGACTCGATCCCCGAATTCATTGGTCCAGGGGGAGCAAGTGGAGAAACAATCTCATCGTAACTTTCATTCACTGGTTTGGATAACATTGAATTTCATGAAAGTTTCCACTCCATGAGATACACCCGACATAAAAGAATTATAAATGGAGATGTCGGGGTCAAAAATGTATCTTCATTCCTGGAGGAGAGAAGATATGGAGGAGCAACGGGATACGGGATAAAAGAAAGAAAGATCCATACAACATAAGCTAACAGAGAGGATAGGTCCACCGCGAATGGTAAATTTACATTTGTCGTAGAAGAAACGTTCTCACAAATCCTGGGGTCAATAGAAGTCAAATCTCCTGGATCAGGCTCACTCTTAAAATAAACACATTCAAGATCCGAAAGAGAAATATCAGCATGAATAGTGGTAATGCCACTATTCTTCTCTTCAATATCAAATTTAAAATTGTCAGCTCGGAGTTTTCAAATTTTTCCAAGAAAGATCACCCTCCTCAACTGGGCTAGTGACTTGGAGCACAAAATCGGAAGAAGGATTTGGATCAACAATTTAATGCTCATCTTAGCAATGAGACAGAATTGATTTTCCATAAATTCTCACGCAGAACATCGTCCTTGTATAAGAAGAATTTCAGTATCAATCTCTCCATCCTTCTGGGGGCAACATTCGGGAGGTGAATGCATCGACATAATCGATTGTGTGACAATAGCAAAGAATCGTCAACAATCAAGTAGAATAATCATTAGAATCGGAGAAACCCTCAAATTGATCTTTTGAAATGTCAAGAGGCGGAGAATTATCACGAAAAGGCACATCACACATATTGTCGGGAATACCCTCGGACTCACTTGGGATTTGGACAAGGTTCTCGACACTAGACTTTATTAATTCATCCGATTTCATTGCTGGAATAGTGTCAAGATGCTCATCCTCCATTATGAGAGAGTCTGTAATTGGTAAGTCAGGTATGATTGCAATAATATAATCCTCATCATCATCATCATCATCATCACAGTAGATGGTAGGACGATTCCAACTCGGAGTATCTATGTACTCTGCCAACTCCTCATGAATATTTTGCACATCATCATGAAGTTTACAAAATAGCTCTAGAATACCATCCGGTTGATATTGCTTGTCTTTAAAAGCATGCTTAATTTCAGAAATTGTCTCCCATGCTAGTGATACAACCTTTGGTGTTTCATAAAAAGAAAATTGTTTAAAATTTCCTAAGAAAGTTTGCACATAGTTAATTAGGTTTCTGTTATCTTGCAAAAAATCCAAACTTGTTTCTTGAGGAGGTTGATGAATGACGGAATACTGCGTGGATTGAGTATTAATGTTAGCCGTCCGTTCCTCTGCTAGCAATTCTGCACAAGTTTTTTCTCGAATTGGTTGATGAATGACGGGATACTGCGGGGGTTGAAATTGGTCAAAATTGGGAGAATTATAATCATAACAATTTTGGATACAACGGTTGCCTTTACAAGTTTCGTGAGGACCCCGAGTTTTTCACAACAAGGAATATTGGTATTTGGATAAATGTTGACAATTTTGTGGGAAATTAAAGTCTTGATTGTAACACGTTCTGGATTGTAGATAAACGAACTTGAGGTGGACAATCGTAAACAATAATGAGCCATCGATACCCACAAAACTCACAAGATACGTTTAGGGGAATGTGGAGGTAGGGTATAAAAATTGGAGGGATTATCAAACGAATTTGGACTCGAACAAAAAATGAAAGAATGATCATTATCCATGAATTACCATAGAAAGCAATTCCAACTCGAAGATACTTACCACACCGCTCGCAATTACACAGTTGACACGGTTGAACCAATAATGGTTCTCCGCCACCCACGCATAGGATAACTGTCGACATTAAGAATTACAAAATGAGAGGTTTAAGAAAATGAATTAAATGGTATAGCACGAAAAAGTAAGATTATTATTAGGATTCTTAATTTTTTTAAAACAAGATCAATATATTAGAGACAAAACATGAGACTGTGATAACTTAAACCAATAATCAACTTGCTTAACGGTAACTCTTTAAAAGAAAAACGCACAAAGGAGCGGAGGAGCGGGAAAGCGCGAAGCTATTAAAAATCTTCTCCTTTCGGGCCGTAGTTCCTCGGAACAACCCTCCTTATACCCCTCTTATGGTTGTTAATCGATATAAAGGTTAGCAGTACCACGCAAGTGACACAAAGGCAAGTTTTAATCTTTTGTTTGGGAACTTATTATGATAATACTCAAAGTTGAGAGAATTATGTTTATGATGCATTTTAATCTTTTTTTTAGGATAATGTTTATATATTATTTTTTTGGGTTTTTTATTTATTTTATATACATACTAAAAAAAAAAGAAAAATATTTTTGTATTTTATATTGTTTTTTTCAAAAGCAATAACTTCACGAGGAAGGATCTTCAAGTCACTAATCGTCAAACCGTAACGATATTGTCGCAACACGCCTCCCCGGCAGCGGCGCCAAAATGATAGTCACCTTTTTAGGGGTCAAAGTATCAATAGTACAAATATAAATCAAATATATAACAAGCGAGTCCACCGAGTCAACCCTTTAAGGATAAAGGACAACAAAATCACGGTACAAATATAAATGAGTCCGGCAAAGTGTTACCGTTCGTTTCTCCTAATGAGGCGTGAAATTGACGGTTACGTTTTTGGTTTGACTTTTGGATGCTTAAATGCAAGAAGGATTTGGTTTTGGATTCTAAATTCTACGGGAAAAACATAAAAAGGCACGGGAATTAATTCCTAAACTACGGGAAAGCAAAATAAGGCATTAGAATAAATCCTAATTCTACGGGAAGCATAAAGGGCAAGGGAATAACCTAAAAATATACGGGAAACATAAATAAAGGAATTAGAAAGCTAAAAAGGAAAGGCATTAATAACTGAAGGCAAAAAAAGAAAATCAGGAATCTAAAAACGCGTCTAATTTATCAACTATGTCAAATTTTAACCCTACGAAAGCAAAATTAATTTTCCTAAGTCCTAAATGATAAAAGAAAATTTTATAAAAAATATTTATATTTTTCTGACTTTTATTTTATTTAATATGAATTAAAAACACTTTTAATCTAAAAAATTAATAAAAAATAGTAAACTAAATGGGAAAATTTTGGAAAAATGCAGGAAAACACTTTAAGCTATATAGAACGCAAGAAAAATAAGTGTTTTAAAATACAGCTTATAAATAAGCTGAAAATAAGCTACAAAGGGCTGATAAGTAAAACAACTAAAAAGGGTATCAAAATAAAGTGAAAGGAAAATGGACAGATAACCCTGGTCTGGTGCAATGGTTAAAGCGTTGGGGTGCTATGTGGGAGGTCTCGGGTTCGAGCCTTACTTACCCTTGACTTCCCCTACACCCCAATGTTTTTATTTTTGAAAACGTTTTTAAATAACTTTTTTAATAAACTGAAAATAAGCATTGTTGATAGAAATATAATGCCTAAAAACATTATTAATATCTTTCACGTCTTTACGTTTTGATACTCACAAAATATAAAAACGTTCAAACGTAAACAAGGATAATGTAGGCGAAAATTCTCATTTCAACAATTTTACATCACTTAAAGTATGAATAAAATAAATGCTTAATGCTTTTATGATCAAAGGAAATTTATATTCAACCTTAAACTTTTATAAAATATGTAAAACATTTTTATAACCATCACAACACATTTTCTACACTTAAAAGAAATGTTTATTCAAAATAAAACATTTTTGAATTTCAAATTTTCGAACCTCAAACGGCTAGAAAAAGACCAGTAAAACACCTCCCTGAATAGGATAAAAAGGAGCGTCTGAAAATAGCGCCCCCTTAATTATAAGGGGGGCAAGCAGCCCTATTTAAGGGGATACGGCCATAGACCTGCACCCCAGCTTATCCTATAATACAGGACCTATTCCCCACCATTTTCTTACCTTTTGCACATCAATCTTTCTATTCTAAAACAGCCCATACATCTCTCTAAATCCCTTTGATCCCTTTAATCATAAAGCTTTGTTTCCATGATTCAGCTTAATCCCTCAAGTGCAAGAGAAGAATACTTCCATCATCAAGTGAAGAAGTATTACACCTTAGTGTGCATAGCAATCTTGTTGCATCCATATCACATATTTATAAATCAATTGTATATCTTGTAAGTTGTGTGTAGTAGCTAGATCTTTACGATCTTTGTAAGTATAGTTAGATCGTGGTGATCTTAACAAGTAGTGTTAGATAGTTGTAATATAAGTAGTGCGGTGAAGTAAAGTTTTGAAGTTGTGGAAGATCTGTGAAGTTGTGCAGAGGTGTGTAAGTTGTGACGAATTGTGAAGAAGTGTGAAGTTGTGTAAGAAGTTGTGAATCGAGAACAAGTCGTGAAGTGTGTTTGTGTTAAACTTGACAGTCTAGCTTTGTGTCGTAAATTGGTGTAAGCAACGTTGTGTACGGTTTTCTCTGCCATAAGGGAGTTTGTTGACATAGTGAAGAAAACTCTCGAGTTTGGTGCTCGGGGAGTGGAGTAGGGCGAAGAGGTGCTTCGTTACCGAACCACTAATAAATCTTTGCGTTGTGTTTTGATTGTTTCTTACTCTTATCTCTTGTATTTACCTTTATCATTTCATATACTTATATTGGATTCATATTGTGCAAGCTTTAAATACAACAAAAAGTAAGAATCTAAGTTTTTACAAACATACATAAACCTAATTAAAGCGTAAAACTATTCAACCCCCCTTCTAGTTTTCCACAATTGGTACCAGAGCCACGCTAAACACGATTTTTAAAAATAAATTGTATTTTAAAACTTAATCGATTCTAAGGAATCTAAAAATATTTAAAGGGCAATTCTTATGCACAGACCACCACTATTTGAAAGTGAAGGATTTATTTATTGGAATTATAGATTCGAACTTATGTGAAATCAAAAAGATCTAGATCTTTGGCAAGTTAATTACCGATGGGATTTTCCTACCTATTCAATTTAATCCGGAAACTAAAAAGAATGAAGTTGTATCTTTTCATAAACAAAATGATGATCTTAAAAAGAAACTTGCTAAAAATAATAAAGCAAAAATGGTAATATATAATGCTTTACCACGTAAAGAATATGAAAGAATTTTTATGTGTCAAACCGCAAAAGAAATTATGGGAACTTTTGTTAATCACTCATCAAGGTAATAATCAAGTCAAAGCTAACAAAATAGATCTTCTTGTTCAACAATATGAACAATTCATGATTCCGGAAGATGAATCAATAGATAATGCCTTTGCTAAATTTAACACTATTATTACTAGTCTAAAAGCACTTGATGAAGGTTTTTTACTAGCAAAAATTAATGTAGGATAGTTCTTCTTAGGGCAATGCTCCTAAATGGCGCCGCAAAAGTCACGGCAATTGAAGAATCAAAGAATCTAACAACTCTTTCACTTGACAAACTTATTGGAAATTTAAAAGTCTATGAAGAAGTAATCAAGAAAGACTCTGAAACCGTCAAAAGCAAAAGAGAACAAAGTAGATCTATTGCCTTAAAAGCTAGAAAGGAATCTAGTGATGAAGATAGTTCAACCTCCGATAGTGAAGATGAAGAATACTCTATGTGGCACTAAAAAGAAAACTTCAAGAAATTCTTCTCAAAAGACAAGGGACGATTCGTAAGCCAACCAAAATGAAAGATAAAAAAAGAAAATCATCTCAACGAATAAAGATGACAAAAATAGGAAAAGCGAAAGAAAATGCTTTAAGTGCGGAGATCCAAATCATTTCATCGGAGAATGTCCGAAACAATTAAAATATCAAAACCAAAAGGCGTTCGTTGGAGGATCTTGGAGTGATAGCAACGATGATGAAGAGGAGAAAACAAAGGACGAAAAATGTCTTATGGCTAAAGATTCAAATGAGGTACTTTCCGAAACCGAATACTTTAGTGATGACCAATCATTACTAGATGAAAATGACTTAGATAATGAATATAGTAGACTATGCAAATTAGGACTAAAAGTCATGGCTAAAAATAAAACTCTAAAACAAGCTAAAATAGAATTAGAAAATAAAATACTAGAACTAAAAGATAAATTATCTAGTTGAAACATGTAAAGAATTAAATTGAAGAATGTAAATTATGTCAAGACATTAAGCTGAAAATGAGAACCCTAGAAAATGAAATATCTAGGATAAATCCAATTTTAATAATAAAAAGTGGTGTAAGGGTAGTAAAGTAGTCACTCACTTAAGAAAATAATAAGTTCTCAAAAGACTTTCGGAGATAAATCCGGATTAGGTTTTAATTTTACCAAAGGATCACCTAGCGAAACCAAACAAGTAAAGTTTGTAAAAGCTCAAGAAGTCGAGTCAAAAGAAAAATTGATAGAATCAAATCTAAAATTGTATACTTATAAATAATACCAAAATTCCATTGCAAGTGATGATGAGTAAAACATTTTAACAAACCTTCTTTAAAACCCGAGTCTGATTACTAAACCTACAATGATGTCTAAAACACCTCCTCATAGAGAAGAAAGGAAAATCTCATCCACGTTGTCAAAACACTCAACCTAGAAGAGACCAAGGTATACCAAAACTCTAACACTAGTCACAAAATGTGAATCATCAACATCAACCAACATGTCTCAATAGTCGAAGATGCTTCCCGCGCCATTGTGTTCAAACCAAATGCAAAACATGTTCGGAAACAATAACTTCGGACCCATGAAACGATGGGGACCAAATGGCTAAATCATCTTATCTCGAGTTAACATCCACAATACAGCCCCTTTGTCTTCGATAAGATATTCATGAAAGTTTTCCCATGAGCCTTTATCGTCTACATTGTGAAGACATTAATGAAGATTATTCTAAAGACTAAGGTACGTTTCACTTTTCATATTCGTAAAGTATAGATTATAAGTAAACGTCTATGTGTTACTATGTTGATGTAGTATAATTAGTTCTTAGAAAATAGTGTAGTCTCTAGAAATACCATTTGTTTTTTATTTTGGTTTTCTAGCTTTGAAGATATCAGTTCATATGAACTATTTACAGTTTCCGTATATTATAGTCTACAAAAAGGAAATCTTTCTATGACCACGTAGCAAAATCACGTAGATGAAGAAGAGCAAGCTAGTGGTTAATACCTAACAAGAAGTAGGATTATCGCTGGCGAATATCATTGACATACTATTGATGAAACCAACTTCCTTCGACCCCAAAGATCGTCTCGGACCATGTCCCCAACCATCATCTACGTCCATCGAAATCAACTTGTTGATTTCTCAACTTACGTCATGCCTATCTTCATTAATTTTTCACACCATTCTCGCTCAAAATCAAATTAATTAATTATTCCCTTTTCAAGAACTTAATTCCTCCTCCTTGCAAAGAAAACTCAACTTTAATCACACCTCAAATTGACGTCCTTATTATCTCGTCCGAAATAAGTCCAAAAAAAATTTTTTAATTAAACAAAGGGTTAATTAAAAATTGTCAATATTCATTTTCACAAAAACTGACCAAAAATCAAAGAAATTTTTTTTCTCAGAGGGCGGCCCCCTTAAAATTAAGGGGACCGGCCATATAAATTGGGCGGGCCCCTTAATTATTTATGGGGACTGGCTACTGGAAAAACAAACAACCCCTTTTCAGTCAAAAATACATAGCCAAACATATTTTTTTTTCTTCTTTCCTCTTCCACGTGCTGTGAACGAACCATTTTCATCAAAACCTTCAAAAATCAAACTTCAAATCATCCAATTAACTAAAATTCGCAAGGGGTAATCACTAACTAATCGATCAACAACATCTATTGTAAGATTTCATCTCATCTTTTCATTTTATTCCATCCAATTTTGCTTTCAATCAAAATTGGGTGTTCTTCATCATTTTCATACTTTTTATTTTAGCTTAGGATTTCCATAACTATAATGATACCCGTAGTCATAGGAACACTACATTCTTGACAGGATTGAATCAAAACACTAATTGAGTCACAAATTTTGTTTTGGTTCGAAACTTTCATAAATATACATACATATTTTTCTAATCTTAGAAAAAAAGTTTATACATTGTTGATTCATGCCAAAAACATGGAAAACACATTACTTGTCAACAAAACAATACATCCTAAATGTTAACTTTTTCGAATCAATAGAAAAATGTGTTAATCAAAATAAAATGGGGTGTTTGGTTATTTCTTAGGATAAACTTTTAGAGTGTGAAATACCATACACCATAGTTTTGTCACTTTGTTAAACAACTTTAACTAGCTTGTATCAGTCATCAGGATAATATAATTTCATATCTATGATTGATATATTTTTTGGCGATTAGTATAGAATAAAATGGGCGTTTGGTTCAACCTTTTAAAAACACGATTTTGTATAGTAAACAGAAACCCACTTAACGTTATCAAGTAAAAATAATAAACTTAATACTTGTCAACATATAAATACTTTGACCATATGGTTTATGACAAGCTAAACAAATTTCATATTAATAAGGGAGTGATTGGTTTCATGGTCTGGATAGTAGAAATATATAACTAATATTATATTTTTCGACATCCGAGATTAAGTCAAAAATAAATTAAGGAACATATGGATCACTTCTTAGGAGTTATTTTTAGTGTCGAAGTAATCCTTGTCCCACATCTGTCATTTTTCAAAAACTTATTATATTGTTGTATAACATTTTATGTTGTTGATAAATTGTTTAGGTGACAAAATGCCAAGAGCCACTACCACCGATATATCCCTTACTAAATCCTACATCCCAAAAGTATCCAAAATCCCCGGCATCTCTCCTACCATTGCTAAAATTCTACAAATCCATTGAAAATCGCAACATTCACGAAGGACTGTTTGATCAGCCTACTACAAATCCAACAACATCGTACGTCTCTTCACAAACATCGCTTGCAATTGTCCTCTTTAAAAATCAATTGAACCGATTTGTTCCGAGATTTAATCTAACTTCTATAGTCAAGTCCAAGGTTCAATCGATGAATACGCTAATTCTTGTCATCTCTTTTATGATTCAACATGAATTGCATAACACTACTCTTGCATTAATTCCTGTCAAATCCTCAAATTCCTACAAAGGTCAAGCCGATTTCACAACGAGTGGGACCTAGCATCCTTGAGTATTCTTAATTAACCGAGGGACCATACCACGACCTTCCTACTCACGAGATATTTTTCGTCGACATCTTGAATTGGGAAATGAGTCATGGTAGAACCGTACCATTATATGGTTCCAACCGTCACTCCTCTCCTAAATCAAATCCTCACTAAAGAACAAGCCCCCACATGAAAGCAATGGAAGAACTTCATCCGAGAGAATGTGTTCTGGTACCTCAGGACATCGAGACATCTCCCCGCTGTCTTGTTCACAAGTTGTAAATGTGTTGTTGCTGAGGAATAATACAATCTTGCTACTTCCTTGTCCAAAAGAATCGAATGTGCTATAGCCACTTCCAACCGCAAATCTTCCCATCTGGCATTGTACTAAACTCGTTCTATTATCGACATATCTGGAAGTCATTATCCTCGTCTCGACCAATGCATTTATAAATTGTATGATCGAGTCAATGCCGTTCCTCTTGCTCTTAAACAAACTCGACGACCTCGAAGTGATCGTAGCAAGGCACGCCATTCCGTCTCTTCTTCATCTTCTCACCATCAAGGCACGTCATCTCATCAACATGACGATGATGATGATGATGATGATGATGATGATGTCGAAACTTCTCGTACAAGTACTCCATCTCCTACAACCTATCGCAACTCTCTTGATCCTCTCAACTACCAAAACTACCAAATGCCTTCCTCCTCTGAACAAACCGATGAAACTCTCTTTGAACAATAAACCGACTTGCTCAACCAAATGCAACAAATGCATAAGGAGATGCGCGGAGGTTTCAAGTCCATTAGGAAAGGCACTAAAAGGAGTGTTTAAGCAAAGAAGAAAGAAATGAAGACATAGGAAGGAGTGAACTAGATAGCTAACTAGGGTATTTAAGATAATTTTAACTTTAAATATGTGTATGTATATTAACAACTGTGTGGTGGATCAACCGATAAATTCAGAAGACTTATGTGTTTGGTTTATCTTTTAGGTACTTGTTTTGCTTTTGCTATCATGACTTAAACCTTTAGTTGTTTTATTTAATCAACTACTTATGCTACTTTGGTTTCATGACTTGATATGTTTATTACATGCTATATGATTAAATGTGCTCATACAACTCAATAGGGTTTGCTGCAAATTAACCACCAAAACAGAAATACTCTCACAAAAACATTCTGAGAAAAATTGTTTTTCTGTAAAAAATAGAAGCCAACAGAGGGCGGCCTCCTTAATTCATAATGAGCGGGCCCCTTATCTTTAAGGGGACCGACCCCTAATTAAGGGGACCGCCCTAGTAAATCACGGGTAAAACAGTATTTTCCTGCTTTTTGACCCTCTTTTACCTAGTCTCAACTATCTTTTCCCAGAATGCTCGAACACAATTAGGAACAACCTAAACTAGTTCAAATTCATTCCTTTTTCAATCCATTCTCTTCCCAAAAATCCCTTCCAAATGATCATCACCAACACATCATCCACCAAATCATACACTAACCACTATCAACATCCATGGCATCCACTAGAGCTTCCATTTCCAAAGCCTCCAAGAGACCAAAAATTAACATCATACCACTAAAACAATTGTTTGTGGATTTAACCAAAGATGACACAAAAACTTCATCACCCAAACTTCAACTCTTATCACCTAGTGCTCCTAATGCACCTTCCAAAACACCATCAAACAAAGATACTTATTCATCCTCAATTGACTACATACCCAAATCACTAACCTCATCAACATCACTTTCACCCAATGGTTACTTAAACCTACCAACATCTCTTTCTCCAAGAGTTTCTCCACCACCTCCAACTTAAGAAAATGCATCAATAGACATCACTCTCACCCATTCACCAATTACCCCACTTGATGTCCAATTTAATACTTCATCATCTTCACCACCTATTATTGGTCATCCCATTCCTTGGAACCTTTTTGAGGCACATAGAGATTCATGCTTGTGTTGCATTCACAATCGTACTCTCATATTTGGATTGAGAGATGAACTCCAATATATGTTTTCATATATTGAACACATGCTTTCACAACCATAAACAACCATAAACAACCATCATCCCACCACCTCTACCATCTTCACTAAACTAAACATACTCTATGTTTAATTTCTTAAATAATTGTCCACCCATCATTTTGCAAGCAAGTCCTATAGAGATTCACTAGTTATAGGACTTTTTGTAGTTTAAACAATTTCATGTATGTATGTATGCATGAGTGTGTTTCACACACTATTTTAATTTTAATGAATGGTTATTGTTGGTTGTATGCCATATTTTTCTTCTTGCTACATGTTAGAAATATTTGTATTATTTTTTTAACTTGTTTTTGTAGCTAAGAAACCATTAGTCGATTCCTTGGTGCCTCGAACGAAGGGTGCACACATCAAGGGGGTATTTAATCTCGTCAGACTTTTAATGCAATCCTGACGATGCCTTTGTGATTCTACAAAAAGGGGAGTAGAATTAACATGAAACTCATAAATACTTGTTTAAATTAATTTTACACTTAAGAGTTTAAATTTTTGTTATCTTCAAAAAGGGGAGAGATTGTTGATAGATATATAATGACTAAAAACATTATTAATATCTTTCACGTCTTTACGTTTTGATAATCACAGAATATAAAAATTCAACGTAAAATTAAACGTAAACAAGTAATTATGAGTAAATTCTCATTTCTACATTTACATCACTTAAATGTATGAATAAATAAATGCTTAATGCATTTTATGATCAAAGGAAATTTTTATTCAACCTCAAACTTTTATAAAATATTGTAAACATTTTTATAAACATCACAAAACATTTTCTACATTTAAAAGAAATGTTTTATTCAAAATAAACATTTTGAATTTCAAATTTCCGAACCTAAAATGGCTAGAAAAAGTCCAGTAAACACCTCCCGTGAATAGGATAAAAAGGGGATCGTCTGAAAATAGGCGGCCCCTTAAATACATAGGTAGCCCCCTTAATTATAAGGGGGCCAACACCCTATTTAAGGGGACGGGTCATAGACCCCGCTCCTTCAGCTTGTCCTATAAATACTGGACTATTCCCCAACATTTTTCTTACCTTTTACACTCATTCTTTCTATTCTAAAACAACACATACATCTCTCTAAATCCTTTGATCATTTAATCATAAAGCTTTATTTCCAAGTGATTCAAGCTTAATCCCTCAAGTGCAAGAGAAGAATACTTCCATCATTAAGTGAAGAAGTATTACACCTTAGTGTGCATAGCAATCTTGTTGCATCTATATCACATATTTGTAAATCAATTATATATCTTGTAAGTTGTGTGTAGTAGCTAGATCTTTACGATATTTGTAAGTAATTAGTTAGAGCGTGGTGTTATTAACAAGTTGTGTCTAGATAATTGTAATATATGTAGTGTGTGAGTGAGTTTGAAGTTTGTGACAGAAGTTGTGAAGTTGTGAAGAAGTTGTGAAGTTGTGAAGAAGGTGTGAAGTTGTGAAGAAGTTGTGAAGAAGTTGTGAAGTCGTGAACAAGTCGTGAAGTTGTGTTGTGTTAGATTGGTTCTAGCTAAGATTAGAACTCGACATCTAGCTTTGTGTCGTAAATCGGTGTAAGCAACGTTGTGGTACCGGTTTTTTCTCTGCCATAAGGGAGTTTGTTGACATAGTGAAGAAAACTATCGAGTTTGGTACCCAGGGAGTGGAGTAGGGCGAAGAGGTGCTTCGTTACCGAACCACTATAAATCCTCTCATTGTGGTTTGATTGTTCTTACTCTTGTCTCTTGTTTTACTTTATCATTTCATATACTTATATTGTTCATATTGTGCAAGCGTTGAATTCAAAAAAAGTCGAATCTAAGTTTTACAAACATACATAAACCTTAAATTAAAAAGTTGTAAAACTATTCAACCCCCCTTCTAGTTGTCCACAAGCATTTTTAAAACTAAAAATTATTTTTGAAAAGCAATAATAAGCACAGAAATGAGCTTTTAACTGACAAAAGCTAAAAACTAGAAATCTTTCAAAATAACAAACTGTTTGAGCTAAAAAGCTCATATAAGCTTACAGTATGTACCAAAAAGCCAAGATACAGGCTTAAACTACCTAATAAGAGGTAGAACTAAATATAACGCCACATAAGATTAAGGGTAGAAATGCTTAAAGAAAGATAGCTAGTTTTGGAGCTTTAACAAAGACACAAGCCAAAGGGCTTTTGCAGCCCTCTAATAAGCTCGATAATAAGCTATAATCCTTAAACTAAGTTGAAACTTATAAAATCTATACTATAAACTACTTGTGCAAGGAAAATAAAGGCTTAAAACTAACTTATGCTAACCTAAAAGTGAGATTGAAATTGCCTAAAATCTAACCCATTGCTAGAAAACATACACTGTTTTGACCCAAACTTAATAAACTAATGAAACAGTGTAAGAAACTTTAATACCAGATTTTAGACATAAAATAGAGTGCATAAGAAGCATAATAACACAACTGAGAAACCTTGAATCTTAAAATCAAACTAATGCATACTAAAACTTAGGTTTTACCACAGAATTGAACATTTACTTATGAAAACTTGCAAACCAACTAAAACTTGATTTTAACTTGATTGATACTGATCTAAAACTAATTTATGATTATTCTAAATTAGGTTTGAACACTAAAATGGGCTAAAACAGTTTTATGCTATGAAAATTACCATTATGCCAAACACTCCTTAAGAAATCTAAATCATGAGTTAAAGCTAAAACATATTAAGAGAAGCATGAAACTAAATCAACTAAGAATCAATGAGACATAATAAGCATTTAGAAAGCAAATATAAGCAAGAATAAGCAGTATTGTATTTAGCAAATTGCAATAAATGATTGAAAATGTAGAAAATAGGAAAATTACAAAAGAGGTTCATTGCTTTTGGATTAAGATTGAACAACCAAATCACTTATAATCTACCCTAATGCTTCCCATGAAGCTCTAACCCATGGCCATCCTTGATTTACCATGCTACATGCTTCTTGAAATCACAATTTCTTTTGAGTAATGAAATAGTTACTTTTAAAAACTTTTGCAAAAGCTTTAAATAAGTTAGAAACAGATTATATAAGCTTAAAAAGGCTTATAGAAATGACTTGTGATCATAAAATAACTTGATTGCATAAACTTAAAAGACAAAATTATTAAAAAACTTTAAAACTGAGTTTTCATTAACTTTAAAATAGATTTACTAGGAGCTTTATAATGTAAAAGACCAGTTTTAAAACATAAATTAAGACATTGAAAAGTAAATTTAAAACTAAACTACACTACTCCTAAACTCTCCATTACACTAGATGCCTTTACAAAGAGAGTCCTAGTCCTATTTATAGAAAACATAAGTCTTGAGCTGTGCTTGTGGTATGTGCTTAATTACACATACCATTTTCCATTAAAAACGGACTTAAATGACTAAAAAACGTACCAAAAATTACATTGAATTTGTATGTTTGCATTTGTTGTTGGTGCAGGAAACGATATTCAAGCAAAAGGACAAAAACAAGCTATAAGCGACACAAAAAACGAGCACTGAGAATGAAAAGAGCGTGAAAAAGAGTCAAAGCAAGCCAAAGTCAACCGACAAAGTCAAGTCATACGGTCAAACCTTTAAGAAGCCAAAAACTAAAAAAAAATTCTTAATGGGCCTCCCTTACCCATCTAATGGGCCGGGGGTAGGCCCATTAAGAGTTATATTGAAGACCAAATGGGCCCAAAAAGCCCAAAACCTTTTATTAATCCATCCGGCCCAAGATAAGCCCAAATACAATATAACTTGGAGGGGCTGTTTCTGCCAATTCTACAAAGTTTATGCCACAAGGACCAAGCATGTAATAAACTTATACAGGTTGAGGGGGCATTCCTGCCAATCCCTAAACTCATATCACCACAAGGACAAAAAATGCAATAAGAGTTATATGGTTGAGGGGCCAAAGTTGGCAACACACCAAACTTCACCCCTGCTTTATACAAAACAGGGTATAACACCCTTTCCCGCCCTTTTTCTAGTCACGGGTCCATCCTTCTCCTTTTACCCTGCAACTCCATTAACACCAAGGATAAACCATCACCCTCACCTCCACTACCACCACCTTCCCATGTATACTTGCCATGTTGGCAATCCCACACACTTCAAGTCAATCCAACGATGGTGATGAAATCAGAAGAAGCACATGGATGTTCAAGGGCCAAGATTGAAGCTTTAAGCCTCTCACAAAACAAGCACAACTCAGTTCTCTCTCTCAAAGAAAGCATAAGAAAGAGATGAAGAGAAGACCTAAAATGCTCTCTAATTTAGTATAAATAGGTCTCATTGTAAGCCTTAAAGGGCATCTAGTTTTCAGCTTATGTTTTTTATGTATTTGCAAATTTAAAGTACTCTCTTTTAAATTAATGAAAAAGTTTCAAAGTTTTTAGTTTTCTTTTTAAGTTTTAATTTACGATTTTTTTTAGCTTATGTAATTTTCAAATTAAAAGTTGTAATCATCAGTTTCAAGTTATAATAAAAGTTCACTTTTCAAGCTTAAATTCTTAGTTATCCATTGCAATTACTTTTTGTTCATAAAAAAATCACAAAAAAAATCCTCAGCTTACCTCATTGGAAGATAAGCAAGAAAGGGAAGTGCTTATTGGACCTACCAGCTTGTTTAAAACAAGCTGGAGCTTTGTTGATTAAGCTCTACTGGGCATTGACAGCCTTGTTTAGAGCTAAGGCTTTTGTAAGTTAACTTTTCTTTCATTTTCAGCTTTCACTGTAGCATTGCTTATCTTGGCTTATTTCTGCTTATTTTGTTCATTATCAGCTTAAGATGTCATAAGTTAGCATATTAGATCATAAATATTAGTTAAATTCAAGTTTAAGTTAAATCTGCTTATTTTCTAGTTTAAACTGCTTATTAGCTCATCCTTTAAATAAGTGCTTATTTATCTTTGATTTTTGCTTATTTGCCTTTCATTATCATAGTGCACGATCTGTTTTTAGTTTTCTTAACTTATTTTGGTTTAATCTAGTGTAAAAAATACAAATTCAGTTTCTAAAGGGGTGTTTGGCACAGCATAAGTTTTTGGCTTATTGCTGTCAAAAAACCCTTAAGGTTTTGAAAAATCCAAATTCAAGAGCTCATTTAAGCTTGTATAAGCTGTTTGAAAGCCTTAAGCTTAGTTTTACAAGTTTTTCTAAGTGCTACTTAAAATTTGACTTTTAAATCCAAGTTAAACTGCTTATTTGGATAAGCCATGCTTGATGGCTTAATTTTGTACATTTTGAGTCTCAATTGAGTGTTAGAGTGTTGTAGCAAAGGTGCATTATAGGGGGATAGTATGGTTTAGAGTTTAGGTAAAAATCTGCATATTTAGTTAAGTGTTTAAAAAAAATGAAGAAACAGCTTTTACTTGTGCTTATTCTGGCTTATCCAGAATATCAAACTCCTTTTTGAGTATTGATAATTGTTCCTTGAGCTTAATACTCCATCTGTTTTCAGCTTAGATCCCCATGAGGATCCATCTACTTGCTTAATTTTAAGCCCAAAAGTGCCCCATTTGCTGTTTTATTTAACTAGTTTTTCATATTTGCTTATTTGCTTATTAATGTTTTCTTGTCTGTTTTCCTAGCTTAATTTCATTCTTAAGTGCTTTTTAGGAATGGTAGAGTAGCTGCATTTGCTTATTACTTATTTCTTGTGCTTATTAGCTTTTTGTTAAGCCCTAGCAGCTTAAGTTTTTCATTGGCAGTACTAACCAAAAAGTTAGTACTGCTGAGAGTATAAGCCAATTCCTGGCTTAGTTGGCTTATCCAATTTGCTCACTTTTGTTCCTAGTTATTCATTGTAATTGAGTATTGATGTGTGTGTGCTAATTTGCTCTTTTCCTTTGCTCATTGTGCCAAAAAAGCCAAAAAGAAATAAGCCCTTTGTGCCTCTTGTTTACATTAAGCAATCTGTCTGTCATAGCCCTTTTCTTCTAGTCTTTTTATAGCTTATTTTTGTTCCAAAATGTATTTTGATTGCTGAATTAAAAAGATTTTATGTTAATCTTTTAGGATTTGCAAGTAATTAAGCCACAATTTTCTGTTTAGTGGCTTAAAATTAAGCTTGAAGTTGCCTGTCTGTCTGTATATAGCCATTTTTATGTCAGTAGCTCATTAAGCTTTTCTAAGCTTAATTTTCATTCATTTTTGCTTATTCCAATCTACATTTGCTTATTAGGTGTAGTTGATTCTAAGTTTTGCTTATTTTTCTTCTTAAGTTGCTTATTAAGTCTGAAAAGCCAAAAAGAAAAAGCCCTTTAAGCCTTTGTCCATTTAAGCCATTCTGTCTGTTGTAATTGCTTTTTACAGCTTATTTATAAGCTTTTATAAAAAGTCATAGTTGTAAAAATTGCTTATTTTTGTCTTTTCTACAAATTTGTGAAAAAAGTTTTCAAAAAATAAAATAAAAGGGGATGGTGGAAGTCTCAGGTGAGCATGGCTCGAACCTGAGACCTCAACACCCTCAACCCTCTTATACACCACACACACTCTACCGCTGTGCTACAATAGCTCATCCGGTAGAGTTTGTGTGTGTTTTATTCTTATACACGTTTTTGGCCCAATAAGCTTATAAGCTGTTTTGATTTTTCACAGCTTATTACAATAAGCTGTGTGACCCGTTTTAATTTTCTTAAAATCCTCATAACTTGAGCTATTTTCTGTAATTTTTATAGAATTTTATAAATTAGTTTCGTATTTTTTATAATTTATGTTGTTTAAAAACTAAAAAAATTCATAAAAAATAAAATATTAATCAGAAAAATATAAATCTTTTTAAATTTTTTTTCTTTTATTACATAGTTTCTAGGAAAAATATTAGTGTTTTCATAGGGTCATTTTTGCAACTTTTCATTTTTTTTAAAGAACGGGATTCGATCCCGTTCTCGTTCCTTCTCGTTTTTAACTCAAATCAACTCCGTTTTCAGTCTAGTTTTTTTTAAACTTCCTTTTTAGTCACTTAGGACCCATTAAAAGTTAAAAAAATCATTTTAGGATTAAAATTGAAAAATTTAGGTTTTTAGCTCGCGTTTTTTTACGTTTTCATCTACGTTTTAGGTTTAATCATTTTAGCTTACGTTTTTAGGTTTTTATTAATCGTTTTTGCATTTTAATTAGAAAAATCAAATCCAAATCCTTCCCATTCAAACATAATTATTTCCAATCCGACTCTTGATTCTGAATTCACGCTTCGTTGGGAAACGACCCAGGGGATTTTTGATATTACTTTGGACAAAAGTAATTGATTTAAATCTTTCGGAATACTTATCGTACTACAATCGAATCATGTTATCCTTCCGTATTATATATTTATATATATATATATATTTATATTTATATATATACAAAAAGGTCGACACCAACCAGTGTCGATATGCGACGACGCCCATGGTACTATTACACTTTTCATTTCATACGATTGAGATTTTTTTATACATCTTTGGGTTGATTTTGATTTGGGTACATACTTATTAACCTTAAAGATTAGGAATTTTTGTTATATGTTCTTTTGTTGAAAACGGAGTAGTCTCTTAGGATCAGATATATATTACTGTGGGTTGTGTAATCGATCATAACTTAGAAATGTTTTCAAACGAAGTATATATAGCGTAAATTAACCTCGAGTATATTAGAAGTCATTTTTTCGTCCTCTGATCATGTTTGTATCCCTGGAAACTATAACTAGCTGAATTAAATTACCGATCACATAAATCCATCAGATTAATGTTTTGGTTGGCGAAGAATTACTTGGCGGGGATTGATATCTAATTTTCATTTTGATGAAAAGGGGTTCAGACAAAAGTGAGTGTCACATTCAGATAACAGGAAACTATTTCATTTTCTTATCTATAGCAAGTGTTAAAGCAAGAATATATAAGCATCAAAGCAAGTTATCAAGTCTTATTTTTGCTAAATGTGAGTTTTGTGTAATCTGCAGAAGCCAAAGCGAATAATCTGATGTTATGAAAAGTTTATGGTGTTATTTGAGCAATTTAGCTACCATTAGTGGGACTAAAAAGTGAAAGCAAAGTGATAATTTGTAACACCCCCAAATTGGGTCGCAACGGAATAAGGGTCCGGGGCGTATTACTTCTCAGATCAACAACACAAGATAATATAAGAACGACCAAAAAGTCGTTTCAAACTGATACATTGGATTTAATAAAGTATGTGTTACAAAAGCCCGAAGCTTTACTTGTTATTATTACAAAGATTTCCAGCCCATAACAGATACACAAAATGTAATGCGACTAAATCTTTAATGNAGTATTGCTTCTATGTAAGGGTTATAGAGGAGGAAGTGGGGGATGAAGAAAAATGAAGAGTTTAGGTCTCTATTTATAGTCATATGATCCTTAAGGCTTAAGGTATGCTTGAAATCTGAGATGGGGCATGTGTACAAGCTAGGTAGGGATGTGGAGAAGCTAGTAGATGTGGTGTATAAGCTAGGAAGTAGCTTTGATGAGGTGTTTTTGGTCTTGGTATGCCGTAGGTACAAAAGAAAGAAACAAGAGCACATGTGATCAATTTTATATAATAAATGAAGTAGATATTTGTTTGAGGTGCTTGTAAGCAGCTTAGGGATGAAGTAGCATGGTCATCAAGGTGCTTGATTGCAAGAAAAACTTTCAAATTGGGTCAAAATGCAAAGGTTTTGATTTCGGGTTTACTAGGGCTCATTTAGGGTTTTTAAGCTTGAATTTCGTGTATACTTGATTAGGAATGATAGGTTACTAATCCTAAGACTTATATTAAGGATTATAATCAAAATTTGATAGGTGGTTTGGGTTAAAATGGGTAGAAAATGAGTAAACAGGTCAAAATCACAATTAGGGCACAATTAGGGTTTTCTAGTTTTATTTCTTGTTCATTGTTGTTAATATGGTGAAATGATGATGAAAAGTGATTGAGAATGTTGTAATTTATGTTATTACAACTTATTATGTATTGGTTTAGGTTTACAATGGATAAAAATGAAGAAACGAGTCATGGTTCAGAAACTAGCTCGGTTTTAGGGTTTAGGGTTTTAAATTTGGTGTTTTGAGTGCAAAAAGATGTATGAAAGCTTATGAATAGAATAATTAGGGTTTTCACCTTTTATATTGGGTGTAGTAGCTTGCACACAAGTGATGGTGAAGAAATTAGAATGAAAACGGAGGTAAAACGGCTATTTTGGAGATCATACTTAATGACTTGTACATTGAGCTTTTAGAGACTTGTACTTTGACTTGAAGAGATTTTATATTTCAAATGAGATGTTATATTTCTTGTACATATGTTTTAGTAGCTTGTGCATTCACTTTAGATATTAATCAATCATGGAATTAGGGTTTAGAGGCATCCGATAACAGTTTAAAGCCTGTTTTGATATAATGTTGCAAATGATACATTATAGGAATAATGTACTTTGTAGAAATGATATTATGATATTGACTTGATATATTATGATGATTGCTTGACATATTTGAAGATAGGATTACCATAGATAGGTTGCCTGGGCCCGTTAACTTTAGTTATGCAAGAAATGTTGCATATTGAGATATTGGCAAAGTAAGTAACGTAATGTAATAAAGCGAAATTTTTTCCTGAAAAAGGTGAGTTCATATATAACTGATAGATTGTACATCATCTAACTTAATAGATGGATATTTACATTTATGAAAATTGTGGGTTGTTATATACTTAGTAAACGGGGTTTAATCTTCGTGACACCACCGTGACACAACCTATGAGAGTAGCAGAAAAACTTCCCAACATGGCGGGGGATTGTTGGGACTTATGTTGATGTTGGTAAGTTTTACCACTCATGAAGCACATAGTACAAACATTGAAGCTGCAATTAATTGTACTTATTGAGAAACTAGAGGTACATGCTTGATATGCAGCTTTATTGAGTCGTGGGTTTAGTCTGATAAAAAGAAATAAAGATTGACTTGGCCTTTGTTTTCAAATAACAAACCACCCACTTCTTCCTTTATTTCTCGGATGTGTGAGATCATGGGTTTACTTCATCAAGTGGCTATCTATATAGCCTGGAAAGATGTGACTAAGTAAACTACAACAAAACTCAATATTAACTCAATCATTAAAAGGCTGATGTACGCCTCTTTGCTTGTTTTTGTGTTACCATCATTATGTTGTAATCGCGAGTTGTTGCTACTCAACGATTACGTGTAGAGCTGTATTAATCCTAGGTGCTTAGGCTTGGAGACTCGAGCAACTCACGGAGTGCCGAAAGTACTTTAAAGGACAGGGATTTGACATCCCGTGCGGTTATGTTTGACAGATTCAAAGACACTAGAAGACCATGGTGATGATACTTGTTGCTTGTTGCTGTTATATACGAATATACGGTTTCCTCAGTTATTCGGTTCGATCTTATGAGGCTGTTATGGGGCATTACATCAGTAAGGTATTTTTATTATGTTTACTTCATCGAAACATATAGTCGCGAGAGAACATAATGTTCAACATGATCCCTCCAAACTTGTTGAAGTTATTAAGGTCACGACGGGTGACTTTAATCATCCGGTATCTTTCCATAAAGATGATTTACCTAAGGGAGCACTGCAGATATTAATCCGGATCGAATTCTTGTCCACCATATCCTTCATGTGTCTACGGCGTGACAGAATCGGCAGCCTTAAGGTCAAAATTTTTCTCCAGGAATGTATTGCCCCGTTCATGCAAAAGCTCTTCTTTGCTGGAGTAGAGCTCGACAACCACCGTACCTTTTCCGACTACAACATCCCTTGTATAGGAAAGATAAAAATATATGTTGGCGACTCCCCCTGTCTTACGACCCTTCTGTTACTCGATTCCCGCACCACCATTCAGAGAGTGAAAGCCTTGTTTCGTTACAAGACAGGTTTCTCTTCTTTTTACCAACTAAGGCTGGTATACGCTGGACGCGAGCTTCAGGACAGCCGCACCCTTGCCTACTACTACGTCAAGAACGGGTCTATCCTCCGCCGTCTTAACGATAGTCGAATGAGGGGAATTTTCCAGATAATATATGTCATTATTGCTTCCACTGGAAAACTCATGCACCTTCGAGTGGATAGATTATGCACCATCAACGAGGTGAAAGTCATGATTCAGGACCATGAAGGTATTCCAGCACAGCTGCAGACACTGTTTTTGCCCCAATAGCGGCTCCAGGATGGCTCTACTCTTGTGGACAACTACATCCATGATCAAACCTTCATCTATCTTGTTCAAACTTCTGGTTAGATAATCAAACAAGTAAAGTTAGGGGAATAGTTCGTAATTTTCTTACAATGGTTTAGTGGATATACAAGGGTCCGTGTGATATTAATAAATACTACGTAGTATCTTTATGATAGAGAAAATGCACACGAACTTTTTCTTGCTCCTAGTATTTGTTACCTCTCAAAAAGCAAAAATGCAATCTTGCTCACATGTATTTGTGATGTATACTCATATATTAGACGCATTCTACTGCACACTTTCTTCTTAAGCTATTGCGTGAGATGAAACAAATACTACAAGCAGGATCTTTGGGTGAATTTTATGATGAAAATGATTTGAGTTTCTTTATGCATTTCACTTTGACCACTTTTTTTCTGGAGTCTCCTTAAAGTATCATCTGTAGTATGAAGCTAATAGAGTAGAAATTACTTCCAAGATTGATCTCCATGTTGGGTTCGTAACTTTGTAAATCTTTCAAGAAATTTGTACCCACATAATTCTTTCAAACCAAATAAGATCTTAGTTATATAGGTGCATCATATCTATATCAAGTTCTCCTCTACTGAAATTGTATGGCTCACTGATCAAAACGTATCAATGCTCGACGGTATATATTTCTCTCCATTTACAGTATCTTAGTTCATTCATAGTTACTGCTTTTCTTCAGTTCTGTTATGGTGGTTTATATGACACTGATCGAGATTCTATTAGTACAAAAACCGTGTATGGGGGTGAAGAAGTAGAATTTGACGTTGATCTTGTACTAATCCAAGTAATGAGATGGTAATC
>BQNB010050276.1:0-41586 GCA_026074375.1 Tanacetum coccineum | reverse complement strand
GGATGAGGATCCGTCTTTGTGGGGAATGAAAACGATGTTCAGTGTAGGAGATGACTAGTGGTGGATGAAAATGAGGTTAAGTCTGAGATCTTTATTTTTGAGTTTTTTTTTGGGAAACTAAAGGAGATGGAAAAAAGGAAGTTAATCGAAGGTTGTTAGTCAAAGCATGAGTGATGATAGGGTAGTCAAAAAGTGTAAGGTAGTGTGATGGTTTGTAATTTTGTATGATACTTATTTGACAGTGCTTCTTAACATGAATTCTGTTTTTCATATATAAGTAAAGACATGAGGATATGAAAACAGTTGATATTCTTTTGTTATTATGCATAGGTATTTTTCTCATCATAAAAACTAGCAATGAGATACGTTTTTCTCTATATGCACTTCAAATATGGGTAATCTTTTCTTTTGACGTAAAACCGGTTTGACCCGGCGGTCCGACCGGTTGAACCGGTAATCCGGTAAACCGGTGACTCGACCGGGTTAACTTAAAACCCGGGTTTTAAAACATTGGATATATGTACCAATATTTTGTTTGATTCAAAGGTTTATTATGGTGGCATTTTGAAAGTTACGTGATAAATTTAGTAATTCAAGTTTGTTCTCATCAAATTCCAACACTATTTTAATGGGTCCAATTAATTGGTTTTGTTTAACGGGCAAATGACTTAAAAAGTCATTTAACTTGACGCTTTTTGTCTTTGTGTATAGTCATCTTTATTTTTTTTCCTATTTTGTCATCAAACTTTCAAAATTCGATCATTGTGTGTATTTTGTGACTATTTTGTCATGTAAAATAACCATTTTACCCTTAGAAATTTGGAAAATGTAAGGGTTAAATGGTCATAAAATACACACAATGATCGACTTTTAAAAGTTTGATGACAGAATAGGAAAGAAAAAAGATGGCTACACACAAAGACAAAAAGTGTCAAGTTAGATGACTTTTTAAGTTATTAGCCCTTGTTTAACGTTATCTAATTTGACGATTTGTTAACTTTTAAGTTTGTGAATAGGTTGAAGCATTTATCTTTTTATCTTTGCAAGTATGTAAGCTTTTGATTTTTGCTTTATGCGTCTTGGTTTTCAGTGTTGTTTAGGCCCAGACGGATGTCATGTATGTAGTTGTTATGCGCGCACGTGTGCACCTTTTAGCTACATACAGATTTAGACGATTTAGATGGCGAGGAATGAAACAGGCATCGCACAATGCTGTCTTTGAGGTGTGGGGAGGTGGACGGCCCTTCAAATCCTTAAATTTAAAGGGTTTTAGAACATTCCCCTTTGTATTATATAAGTTCAAAGGGGAATAATCTAAAACCCTTTAAATTTTGGGTGTGGGGAGGTGAAATGTAGACCGATCATACCCTTATCTTTGGGAAAACACGCGAGTAAAGAGTCTGCTTCCAGGTAAACCTCTAGCTAAGAGAATGAAAATAAGTGTGATAGAAAACCAATTTTTTTATTTTATTTTATTTTTAAAAAACGTGAATTACAAGAGAAAGTGGTGATGAACCACACTATACCACTTGCGAAAGCAAACATCAACTGTTTCGAACATCCTCGAAACAACAACCAACTAGAACATAATAAACAAGACACTATACTTACAAAAGAATAAACAAAATAAACTGCCAAGTAACTATGTCTGATAAGCTACGTTTTCTCGAGAGTGATTTCCAAGCATCCAATAACCTCGTGACATTCGAAGTCTTCTTGAAATGGAGGGCGATGAGCTTCAACCAAACAATCTCCAAAATTACGTCACTGTTAGGATTAGGAAGTAATAATCATTGGCAAAATAGCAGCAAGAGACAAAAAATCAGAACAAAGGGAGCAACATCAGAACATCAGCACAATTTGGGAGCAAAACTAATGTTTTTGTTATAAAAAAGGTATAGTATAGAAGTGAGTTCTAGTTCTCTCTTTATAAGAGATTACAACCGACACATATTATATGTTTCCTAAGACTAAAGTTACTTAACAAAGAAGAAAAAAAGACCAAACTGCCCTTAGTAGTAAAATTACCAAAATACCCTTAGGACCAAAAGTCAAACTTCTAACAATCTCCACCTCGACTTTAGTTCCTAAGTAACACCAAAAGTTTCAAATCAAATTCAAAATTCAAACGCTAGAGAAACTAGCCTAATTCAAACTAACGATCGATCCCCAAAACCAATCCGAAACAAAAATGATCCAAAGCAAACGCCGATGACTTCAAAACGAACAATCAAATGTTAACCGACAAATCAAACTCGGTTAACCAAACAAAACGAATCGGCTCGAACAATCTTCAACAAAGACAATCAAATTCGGGCAACCAATTTCAAAAGCCCGACAAACGAAGATTTCAAATTTTCAAACTAACAAATTTTAAACGATTGAACAAAATCTAAACGACCCGGTTATTACCAAGTCTTCAAACACCAAATCGGTCTTCAAATTTCGAATACCCAAACGTCAACCATTTAGAGCAAATCACATTCTGAGCCCGAGTAGCACGAGTTGTCTTTAACAGTAGCCGCTACCAAAGCTGTTTCCTTAAGTTTAGGACAATCAATCTTCCAATGACCGGTCTCTTTGCAATAGTTACAAATATCTCAAGGATTAGAACCTCGAGAACGTGAGGATGCTCCACCATGATCTTTACCTTTTTCAAATTGATATCGACCCCTATCACGACTTATGGTTAATAAACCCATGGATTAGGACTCATAACCACCACTTCCTGACGCTTGTTGATGAAGCTCTCTTGAATGCAAACTAGATCTAACATCTTCCAAAGTGATAGTGTCTTTACCGACAACAAACGAACTAACAAAACTTTCAAACGAAGGAGGCAACGACACAAGAAGAACAAGAGCTGCATCTTCATCTTCAATCTTCACTTCAACATTCTTCAAATCCATCAAGATTGAGTTCAAAGCATCAAGATGCTCTTTCAATGATGAACCTTCTTTCATTCGAAGTGAAAACAAACGTTGTTTCGATAACAACTTATTAGTCAACGACTTTATCATATAAAACTTTTTTAACTTCTTCTACACACCGGCAGCCGTTTCCTCATTCGCAACCTCGTAAAGAACCTCATCCGATAAAGAAAGCAAAATAGTAGAATGCGCCTTTTCATCTTGTGAGTTATATTTTGCATCGGTCATATCAGCCGGTTTGGGACCAGCTAGAGGTGCCTAAATACCTTTTTGTTTCAATAACGCTCGAATTTTAATTCGCCATAAACTAAAGTTACTTTTCCCATTAAACTTCTCAATACTAACAACTGATGACGATGATGTTTGAGAAGACATACTTATTGAAACGAGGTTTTACTACCTGATAACAAACAATCGCCCTATTCCCTGCTACGAAACAAATTCCAAAGAGTAAAACCCAACAAACAGTCAAACAACAAACTTGATTCCGATTCCAAATTGGTCGACAGCAACCACCAAACACAATCAAATTCAAACGATATCAAGATACTGAATCTTTAAATCAACCAGAAACTAATGTCGATCATAAACCCAAAACAAATTTTAGCTTGCTTCAAATCGATCGAACCCGCTCTGATACCAATTTGTTAGGATTAGGAAGTAATAATCATTGGAAAAATAGCAGCAAGAGACAAGAAATCAGAACAAAGGGAGCAACATCAGAACATCAGAACAGTTTGGGAGCAGAACTAATGTTTTTGTTATCAAAAAGGTGTAGTACATAAGTGAGTTCTAGTTCTCTCTTTATAAGAGATTACAACTGACACATATTATATGTTTCCTAAGACTGAAGTTACTTAACAAAGAAGAAAAAAAGACCAAACTGCCCTTAGTACTAAAATTACCAAAATACCTTTAGGACCAAAAGTCAAACTTTTAACAGTCACAAATCTGATCTTCGCTTCTTCCCAAATAAAGTGCACCGAGGCAGCAAAAATAAGACGACTTACCACACTCTTGAGAGACCTCTTTGACCACATAGGAATCAGCCAAGACGTAAGATCATTCAGCTTCAATGGACCCATATGCAAACCAGCCCTTTGAACGACAATCTTCAAAGCCGTCAAAGAAAAGGGCACTCGAAAAACAAGTGGACGAATTCGCCAACATCCCATTGCCTCAACTTTGCTTGTGCTTTAAGTTTACGGGACATAACTAGCCATAAATGAAACGTGTGTCTAAGGATACTAAATGAAAACCATACAATGTGAAACTAGTCCACTTCGTTACCTCTTAGATGAATTGACCCAAAACAACTTTCACAGCACAGTCACAAAGAAGCATCATAGTCTTCAATAATATGTGTAGAATTCTTAAAACAAATTTGAGGCTTCAAATGATTTGAGGCTAGGGTTGTAATCAAGTCAAGCTTTTATCAAGCAACTCGAGCTCGAGCTTGACTCGATCAAGCCAAGCTTTTATCAAGCTCAAGCCCAAAAATTAGCTCGAAACCTATAACAAGCCAAGCTCAAGCTTTTGATAGCTCTGCTCGAGCTCATATCAAGCTTTTTCAAGCTTTAATAAATAATAAATTCATATAAGTAATTAAAGGGTAATTTGCGTATTAACTTAATTATAAGGACTTATTTCATAAATAAATGAATAATGTATTCTAAAAGGACCTTTAACCCTAATGAATCTAACGATTTATACTTTAGTGCTTTGTATTCTTAATACATAGTTTTTACTTTTGAGAACATTAGCCAAAACTAATCAAAAACTAATTAGTATTTTGGCTAATGTACGTTTTTGTTGAAATATTTTGTACATTTGAACATTAATTAGTACTTTGACTTATGTTTCATTATAATGTTGGACTTTGTACGAGAATGTTATTGTTAGTTTTATTAATGTTTAATGAATCTACTTTGGTTTTCAATTATAGTTTTTGTTTGTTTATGCGTATGTTTATTATGAGTTTGGGCGTTTAGCTATTAAATTCATTAATTTTGTACACATTCAAGCTTTTCAAGCCAAACTTAAGTTTTAATCAAATCCTACTCAAGTCAAGCTCAAGCCTGTATGGTTAAAGCTTGACGAGCTATCAAGCCAAGCTCAAACCTACTATTTTTTTTCAAGCTAAGCTCAAGCCCTGCCAAATTCGAGCTCAGATTGACTCGATTACACCCCTATTTGAGGCTTATGTGTTAGACTTTGAATAATTTGAGGCTCATGTGGCATAACATTTTTTTAACGAAACCAACTAATGAAAATCTTTAAAGTAAAAATTAAAAAAAAAACGTAAAATAAAGTAAAGGTTAAAAAATCAACCATTGTCTTGTTGCTAATCCTCTGTTTCATTATTTTCATTGAGCCATGTTCTTTTGTACCTCTTCATGTAATTTAATGAAGAAATTTAGCAATTGATGCTACTATTGGTACCTCCTGTCCCGTTAGAAAGTAAAAAAAAGTACAAAAAGGTACAAAAAATGTTTTTTTGTCTTCTAGTTTACAGTGCAACACAATTTTTTTATCAGTTTTTGTTCCGTATTTTTTACCAGTTTAATACTTTTGACTTGCTAAACTTTATATTTAACGTTCCGCACTTTCCGCTTCACAGTTTTATAATATAACCAAAATTATAAATTTTTAAAAAAAATAAGAAAACGCAAAAATACAAAAGAGGTACATATAGTGTTTTAGGGGGTACCAATAACCAACGCCTTTAGTTATTTGCACCGTTCAGGTATTTTATCATACGATCTGACATCTATATATAGATTGTCTTTTATTACATGATATTAGGAGTACGTCATACTGGTAAACGTACTCGATCGGATTTGTACTTATCCTCATGGCCTTTATATGTGTTGGATTTACTACGAAGATGAAGGTTTGATTGAAGAGTTTATAAAAAATGCTTAAAGCTAGGATAACGCTTTTCATATTACTAGTTTTACATTGTATTTTATAATACAACGACACATTTTTTATCTACTAAAGGAAAACGAAAAATGAGAACTTTTGCATTAAAAAAAAGAATATTTTCTTATTAGGTATGATGCTTCTAATTTTTTATTATTTTTGAATATATGTTTAATTAAAAAGCTTAAATACTTTCAAAATTGGTATTATTTTGGTGGAGAAATTTTATGAAGAATAAAAACACATGAAAATATATGTGTCAAATTTATAAAAACAAAAACTTGAAAAAAAAGTAGGTAATTAATAAAAACTTTAGTGGTTTAATTTTAAATAAATTATATAGTGTTAAGTGTAAATTTATAAATTTACAAATTTTATTATAACTTTAAAAAAAAACTAGTAACCCTTTAAACTTTCATAACTTATAAAACAGAAAAAATAAAAATTATATATATATTAAAAAAAAATAATGTACAAGCCCCGTGCGTGCACGAGAATTAAAACTAGTTCTATATTACAGTAATTTTTTAGGGTCTCACTTTAGGTTTTCGCCGAAGGCCCCGAAAGCTCAAGAACTACCCCTGACATAGCACTTACTATTAACTCTTTTTATACCCATTGTTGTTGTTAGTTGGTTAAAATTACTTGTTTGCTAATTGAAACTAAAGTTACGTACACACAGTTAGAAAATGATAGGATTGCTAAGAGAATTTGTTAGCAAATTCACACATATATAGGCCACAAAATAATCAACAGAAACAGTTTAATTAGATTGAACCGATATTCTCTTCAGGACAACTTATTTATACTATAAAAAGTACAAGGTTAAACAATTTTTTTTTTAAGAGCAAGGTTAAACAATTCAAACACATATTAATACTTGAGCCCAGTGATTACAATTTATGGTACCAATATACACCTTTGTGCTCACTATCTTCATCTGGCTCGATGTAGATACATTCCTTGGCCTCTCTCCACATTGCCTTAAAAATTGGAGTCCTATCGATCTTATAATAGTCACCCAAGACAGGCTTGATTGCATCCCTTGCCTCCTTTGCATGATAATGTGGAATAGTTGAAATCAAATGATGCAAGACGTGAGTGTGGGTAACGTCATGGAAAACCCTATTTAGGAATCCAAAGTCCCTATCAATTGTTGATAATGCCCCTCTGATCCAATTCCATTCCGTTGAATCATAATGAGGCAAGGAGAGATGCGTGTGATGCAAATACGTGATCAAAACAAAAAAAATATGTACTCCTAGCACGGGAAGCAGATACATGCGTGTTACCCAAGCAAATCCTTTTGCTGCAACAAGAAGACTGATTCCATAAAACACAGCAACAATACCAAAATCAGATAATACAACTTGAATCCTTTCACGATCGGTGAAAATTGGACTTTGTGGTAGAAAGTGGTTGGCGAACGTTTTGTATTTTTTGCCCGAAATATTAGTTGAGAGGTATAAAGGAAATCCAAATGTGAACCTAATAAATAAAGTCAACACTCGACCAGGTGGGTTATTAAGAATCTTTGAGTACATCCTAACTTTGGACTTGCGTTTAGGTATATAAACTTCATCGTTATCCAGTGAATTTGTGTTCGCGTGGTGATTTCTATGACTATATTTCCAAGAGAAATAAGGGGTGAAGAGGGTGGAATGGAGAATAAATCCAACGATGTCATCAATCCACTGGTACTCACTAAAGGCATGATGACCACATTCATGACCAATGACCCATAGGCCAGTTAGAATGCTAGCTTGACAAAACCAGTAAATGGGCCATGCTAGGTTAACTAGAGGAGCAGGAAGGACATGAATATATTTGTTGGCAAGGAAGTAGAAGACATAGGCGATAATGAGATCGTGAACAACATAGTAAGATGAACGGATGACAGACCGCTCAAAGCAATGGGCAGGGATTGCTCTCTTTAGATCACCTAACGAGAATGGTGGATCGACTGGGACACGTTGGAGGATGTTTTCCCCCTTGGATGGACGATGATCCAACATCTGACCACCTGCACCCATGTTTCTTTGAGTTGGATTATAGGTAAGCTAAAATTTGCGAAGACAAGAACATAAAGCCCAATAAAGTAAAGGAAAAAAAAAACTCAAAAAGAAGTAATGTATGATTTTGCTTTTCTTGCTCGTGATTAATTTTAATTGGTGCTCCTTACGCTTCGTATTTATAAGAAAGATTTGTCAAGAGTTTTGTCGCTTGACAGTAACTATTTTAAATCGAATACACTATTATATTGATATTTACAAGGTGAGTTATTTTCCATGTTTTAAAAACCGATTTTTTAATTGACACGCTCGAAACATCGAGTCACAGTTTAACCGGTTTAACCGACGATTCAACCGGATTATTCGACTAAAATCGGTTTCCGGTAACTCGACCGGTTCACAATTTAACCGTTAACCTGGTCTTAAAACAATGATTATTTCAGAGACTATAAAAAAATGAAAACTGAGACATCATTCTTACCTACTTAATTTTAACTAAAATAAAACAAACACCTCCAATGTTACCTACTTAAAACTCACTTTTATCTTTCTTTTATGAACATCATATATCTCAAAAATCATTAATTTAAGCAAAACAAATTACATTTTACGCAATCATTTAATTATCTTTCAATATAAGAGTACTTCCATATATCTTTGACAAACTTTTCTTCTAATTTTTTGAGGGGTTCTTCGGTACAAAAGTTTGCATTATATCACATGTGATATAACACTAATATCTAAGTACGAACATTCAATCTGTTGTCATAAATTGACATAAATATTTGAGTAGAACTCTAAATGATTCAACTTTTTCCGCATTTAAAAATGCAAATTCTTAGCTTCCCAGCCATATATTACACATAAATTTTGAACTTCTAAATCAATGCAGTTTATTCATAGAATATGGATAAAATATATGAACTTTTTTTGTTATTCAAGCTCACTTGATATATCACATGTGATATCACTAATTTGTAGATTCGAAGACTGAACATTTTTTTTGAACGGCAATTATATTGATAGAGCTAACAAAGAAGCAAGAGATTACAACGTTACTAAGTAAGGGTTTTTCAACCACTCTAACCAACTAAAAGAAGCCTTACATCTAAATTTACACCAATAGAAAGATCGGGAAACAATATCATCGAATAGAGACGCCTTGGATTGAAGCTTAGGTCCGAAAATACTCATGTTACGGAAGTTCCAAATAGTCCACCACATAGTGTAAGAGATCCCTTCTATTAACGATTTGTGTTTGGAAGATAACCGAAGATTCAACAACCATTCGAGCCGATCCTCATATGAAGAGAGCTCTACGTAATCAACATCCCACCAACTTGTAATCTTGCGAAAGACCTCTTTAGTTATGTTACACTTGAAGAAGATATGACTTGTCGACTCCAACGCCGTACCGCAAGACGGACATAAAATAGAATCAATCTCCATGCCTCTTCTAAATATGTTGAACCACGTAGGCAAGCAATCCATTTTACTTTCCAAGCATGAACATTGATTTTAATAGGAACAACCTTAGACCATCGAGTTTTAGTTGAAACCGTATGCAACCTATGATCATCGATTAAATTTCGAACAGAGGCGACATAAAATTCACCCGATCCATCTAACGACCAAGACCACCTGTCCCGCATGTCCACTAAATTAACACCTTTAAGATGAGCCAGAAGGTTATCGAACTGGTCCGCTCGATACCACTTTTGGGATTTCGGTGAAACAAATGACCCAAACTCACATGAGACATCTTCTCCGCAATAGTAATATCTTTTTGAATTTCCAATGCATATATCCTAGGATATGTCGATTTAATAACCTCATCACCTCTCTGATGGAATTATACATTCATAACAATTTATAATTATAACATCAAAGTATAAATATAGCGGAAGCAATTAGGATCAATGCCACACATCCTGCCAGAAAAAAGTCTCCAACCCGTTTCCCATCTTTTTCTGTATAAAGCCGCATAGGTCCAAACCATTATCTTTAAGACGCTTCATCTCCCGAACAATATTCAGCCAAATAGACGAATGGTTAGGTCTAACAATCGAATTCAGCTTTCCTTCTTTGCCATGGATACCTATAATAACTTTTGTCCACAACGACGCTTTTTGGGTATAGAATCGCCACACCCACATGAAAAGAAGAGCTCTATTTAAAGCATATAGTCTCGACACACCTAAACCTCCTTTCTGCTTAGACGCCAAGACATTATTCCACTTTACCCAGATAGGACGTTTACCATTCGGATCAACACCATTAAAGAAATGACATCGAAAGGATTCCATCTTCTGAAGCACTTTAATAAGGACTTTGAAAAGAGACATGTGATATATGGGCATAGAACCTAAAACAGACTTCACCAGCGTTAACTGACCTCCTATCGATAGCGCCTTCATCTTCCACTTAGAAAGACGAGTAGCTATTTTATTTAAGATATCACCCCAAGCCCGAGTACGAGACATCATATCACCAACCTTTGAGTCTAAATAAGAAAAAGGAGTAGTAAGTTTTGTATAGCCGATATTGGTAGCAGCTTGATCAACAACATTACTAGCAAGTGAAATTCCCATGAGTTTGCTTTTATTCATGTTGATCCTTAATCCCGAAGCTTTATAAAAACAATCCAACACCTTGACAAGAATGTCGATATTAGTATCCCTCCATTGTCCCATGAAAATTGCGTCATCCGCATAAAAAAGATGTGAAAGCTGCCAAGATGTGCCCCTATCAATACCAGAAAACAATCCAGCATCAACCACTCTTTCGAATGAAATATGGAGGCTTTCCATAATCAAAATGAATAAGAATGGAGAGAGCGGGTCTCCCTGCTTAAGGCCTCTTTGAAACAGAAATTCACTAGTTGGGCTTCCGTTCACAATAACTGATCCTTTAGATGAATTTAAACAACTTTGAGTCCATCCCCGCCATCTATCCCCAAAACCGAAGTTTAACAAAACATCATCAAGATAATCCCAACGAACCGAGTCATACGCTTTCTCAAAGTCAACCTTAAAATTTATGGTTTGTTTTTTTACACCAGTGATAGACTTCATTCAAGATAAACGGGCCATCTAAGATTTGTCTATTGGCAACGAAAGCCGATTGAACTTCATTAACTATCCCCCACCACATCCACCAAACGATTAGCCAAGATCTTAGATATGATCTTGTACAAACTTCCAATCAAAGAAATAGGTCTAAAGTCTTTAACCTTATTAGCATTATTAAGTTTGGAGACGAAGACTGAACATGATGGGGTAAAATGGACATAAGTATTATTTTTCTTTACAAAAAATGATGAATCTTTTGAAATTCTATATAAATACTTATGATCATTTTGCGACAACATATTGATTGTTTAAATTTACAAATTAGTGTTATATCACATGTGTATATCGAGCGAGTTTGAATATCAATTTGTTTTTTTATATTTTCTCTAATTTTTTTATGAATAAACCTTATTGATTTTGGTGTTTAAATATTATGTGTGATATACAGTTGAAAAACTATGAGTTTATATTTTTTCAATGCGAAAATAGTGAATATTTAAGAGTTATACAAATATTTATGCTCATTTTACGACAACATATTGAGTGTTCGAACTTACAAATAAGTGTTATATCACATGTGATAAATCAAACGAATTTGACTATAAAAAAATCTTCTATTTACTCCAATTTATATGAATACACTGTATTGATATAGGGGTTCATTAATTATGTGTAATATATGGCTGAAAAGTTACCGATATGTATTATTCAATGCTAAAAACGATGAATCATTTAGAGTTTACACTATTATGTATGACCATTTCACGACAACATGGTAAGTGCTCGAAACAAACAGATTAGTGTTATATCACATATGATATATCAAGCAAAATACTGTATCGAAAAAAGCAATAAAACAAAAAAAATACCAAAAAAAGTTTGTCGAAAGTATATGAAAGTGACCCTTTATTGAAAGACAATGATGATGAAATTTATGTAACTTAGTTATTTACGGTTCTTGAGATATGTAAAAAAATTAAAGAGTGAAATTGAGTTTTAATTAAAAAATATCAATTAATCTCCTCCTTTTACTTTTTTGCAAAATAAATGACTGAGATTTATTCCTTTGTATGCAGTAAACTATTAGTCCTTAATTTTGCTAACTTTCAACATGAGGTTAAGCAACATGCTTACCGCTTTTTAACCTCTACATACACAAAGCTGTAAAATAAGTTTTTTATATAATAAAGTTAAATTCTATAGTTACGATACCCATAATGCGTCGGTTTACAAAAAAAACCACTATATAATAATATCGATTAATATTTTGTATACATTTTTGTTGCACGAACTATTTAACTTTGTTTAATTTATATGGTGTTGAGGTTGATGTAGCTTAAATTTACTATTGATATCATGTTTTGGACATCATGCATATTTAATAGGACGTAGTCCTCTTTGAAGAATTGTTTTTTCAGATATCCCTATATAAAGTTTAATGAATTAAATGCGTTGTTACTATATGCACTATTTCCTGTATTTATTTTCATCTCGAGTAACCCGTGGGGCCGTGCCTTTATTTTGTTATTTATATTCTCGTTAGTAATAATTTTAGGTGTATTTAATTTTTAAAACAATGTACGCCGAGTTATACTTAATTGTTAGCCCGTAATTATCACACATGTATTGGGCCAAACCCACATCTAGAATCATCTATTACTTGTATATATTGTGTCGAATAATGAATGAATGAAACAGACACTTTCCCAAACTTACATGGTATCAGAGCCTAAAACACATCTACCGATCCTAAAAAAACCAAAAACCCTAACAGTCTTTTTTTCATTTGGTGCTAAGGTCACCTGTTTAATCGTATGCAAGGTCACACGCGTGTTTATTGCGTGCAAGGTCACGAATTCGTTTCAGTTGTGCTTCGGTCACGCTGAGTTTAGATCGTTCTAGATCTCTGCTTTCGTTTGGTGTGCTGGGTCACATCGTTTTGTTACTGTTCGTACCCTACAAAACCCTATCACACCCTCGTGTGAACCATATTAAATCCCTACAACCCTTGTTATTTGTTTACTCCCACTGAATTAATTTTGTTCGTGTGTATACTCCATAATGACGGCCCCAGACACCACTTTTACTACCCCTTGTGTAACTCCAGTTTTGGTAGGAAACTAATCGGGCCCAACCTTATCCCCTTTGGCCTATCATGCCACTACTGGCCCAACATTATATCCACCTTGTTGATAGAAATAATGATTAAAAACATTATTAATATTTTTCACATCTTTACGTTTTGATAATCACAAAATATAAAAACATTCAATGTAAAATTAAACGTAAACAAGTAATTATTAGTAAATATTCATTTCGAAAATTATATCACTTAAAGGTATGAATAAATAAATACTTAATGCATTTTATAATCAAAGGAAATTTTTATTCAACCTCACACATTTATAAAATATTATAAACATTTTTATAAACATTACAAAACATTTTCTACAATTAAAAGAAATGTTTTATTCAAAATAAACATTTTAAAATTCAAATTTTCGGACCTAAAACGGCTAGAACGTTCTAGAAAACCCCCCCTACACAAAAGGACAAACTGGGGAGTGCCTAGTCTAGGGGGACCCCCACCTATTTAAGGGGAGCGCCCATAGGTAGACGCTCCTCCAGAATGTCCTATAAATACTGGACTATTCCTCACTATTTTCTCACCTTTGCACTCATTCTTTCTAATCAAAAACAGCCCACACATCTCATTAAAATCCTTTGATCATTTAATCATAAAGCTTTGTTTCCAAGTGATCCAAGCTCAATTCCTCAAGTGCAAGAGAAGAATACTTCCATCATCAAGTGAATAAGTATTACACCGCAAGTGTGTATTGCAATCTTGTTGCATCCATATCATAACTTGTAAATCATTTATAAATCTTGTAAAGTTGTGTAGTAGATAGATCTTGGTGATTGTTGTAAGTATAGTTGAATCTTAGTGATTCATCCAAGTTGTGATAGTTAGGTGTGAAAGTAGAAGTGAAGTAGTGAAGTAGTGTGGTGAAGAATACTAAGGCGTGAAGAAGTTGTGTAGTTGTGAAGTTGTGTTGTGAAGTCGTGAAAGTAGTGAAGAAGTTGTGAAGTCGTGATAGATTGGTTCTAGCTAAGATTAGAACTCGACATCTAGCTTAGTGTCGGAAATTGATATAAGCGAAAGTTGTGTACGGTTTTCTCCGCCATAAGGGAGTTTGTTGACATAGTGAAGAAAACTCTCGAGTTAGGTGCTCGAGGAGTGGAGTAGGGCGAAGAGGTGCTTCGTAACCGAACCACTATAAATCCTTGTGTTGTGGTTTGATCTTTCTAACTCTTATCTCTTATTTCTTTATTTGTTCTTACTTATTTATATTATTCATATTGTGCAAGTATTGAATTCACAAAAAGTCGAATCTAAGTTTTTATAAACAAACATAAACATTAAATTAAAAAGCGGTAAACTATTCAACCCCCCTTCTAGTTTTCCACAATTGGTATCAAGAGCCACGTCAAACAAGATTTTTAAAATAAATTGTATTTTAAAACTTGAATCGATCTATGGAATCGGAAAAATATTTAGAAGGGCAATCTATGCAAAGACCACCACTATTTGAAAGTGATGGATTTATTTATTGGAAAAATAGATTCGAAACTTATGTGAAGTCAAAAGATCTAGATCTTTGGCATGTTATTACCGATGGTGATTTTCCTCCTATTCAAAATAATCCCGAAACTAAAAAGGATGAAATTGTATCTTTTCAAAACAACGAGATCTAAAAATAGAAACTTGCTAAAAATACTGAAGCAAAAAAACGGTAATTTATAAGCTTTACCACGTAAAGAAATATGAAAGAATTTCTATGTGTCAATCGCAAAAGAAATTGGGATACTTTGTTAAATCACACATCCTGTAATAATCAAGTCAAGCAAACAAAATAGATCTTCTTTGTTCAACAATATGGAAAAAATCATGATTCCGGAAGATGAATCAATAGATAATGCCTTGCTGAATTTAACACACTAATATTCCTAAGTTTAAAATGCACTTGATGAAGGTTTTTTTCTAGCAAGAATATGTTAGGAAAATCTTAGGGCACACTTGATGAAGGTTTTTCTAGCAAGAATTGTGTTAGGAAATTTATTAGGGCATTACATCCTAAATGGCGCACAAAAGTCACAGCGATTGAAGAATCAAAGAATCTAAAAACTCTATCACTTGACGAACTCATTAGAAAATTGAAGGTTTATGAAGAAGTAATTAAGAAAGATTTTGAAACCGTTAAAAGCAAAAGAGAACAAAGTGGATCTATGAAGATGAAGAATATGCCATGGCCGTAAGAGACATCAAGAAATTCTTCAAAAGACGAGGACGATTTGTAAGACAACCACATGAAGAAAGAAAATCATTCCAAAGAAATAAAGACGACAAAAATGGCAAAGGCGAAAGAAAATGCTTTAAGTGTGGAGATCCAAATCATCTCATCAGAGAATGTCCGAAACTATCAAAATATCAAAATCAAAAGGCGTTTGTTGGAGGATCTTGGAGTGATAGCGACGAAGATGAAGAGGAGAAGACAAAGGACGAAAAGTGTCTTATGGCTAAAGCTTCCAATGAGGTACTTTCCGAAACCGAATACTTTAGTGATGACCAATCATCATTAGACGAAAATGACTTAGATAGTGAATATAGTAGACTATGCAAAATAGGACTAAAAGTCATGGCTAAAAATAAAACTCTAAAACAAGCTAAAATAGAATTAGAGAATGAAGCACTAGAATTAAAAGATAAATTATCTAGGTTAGAAAAAGGTAAGGAAGTAAATGAAGAATGCAAATTATGTCAAGACCTTAAGTTTGAAAATGAGAAGCTTAGAAAAGAAATATCTAGGCTAAATCAATTTAATGATAGTAGTCACTCACTTAAGAAAATAATAAGTTCTCAAAAACCTTTCGGAGATAAATCCGGTTTAGGATTTAATTTTACCAAAGGGTCACCTAGCGAAACCAAACAAGTAAATTTTGTAAGAGCTCAAGAAGTCGAGTCGAAAGAAAAATTATAGCACGAAACTCAGTAGACGACAAAATATGGTTACGTGGATATAATTAACATAGATGTAGGATTAGTCGATCGAAAATTGTCTTAAAACCACTATGGATGAAACAAACTCCCTTCCACCCTCAACGCTCGCCTCAACTTCGTCTAGCAATCGACTTGTAGTAAGTCGTAACTCATCTCCAATCTATCATTCCTCAACTCAATATATACTTTTCACATTTCAAACGTATCAATTATTTTTTTGTTCGAAGAAATTAATTAATCATGTTCGCAAGAAAGTTAAGTAAGCAAATTCATCTTATGTCATTGACTTCCTGATTATTCTTGTCCGAGATAGTCAAAGAAACTTTTTAATTAATTAAAGGTTAATTAAGAATTGTCAATATTTCATTTCTCACAAAAATCTAGCCAAAAATCGAAGAAAGATTTTTTCCAGGTGGCCGGACCACCCTAAAAAAAATTAAGGATCGGCCGTGGTAATAAGGTGGCCCCCTTAATTAATTAAGGGGACCGCCTATCTGCGAAACCAAACACCCCCGTACAGTCGAATTTATACCAAACATCACTTTTCTCTCTTCCCTCTTCTCCTACCTGCTGTGACAAAAATACCATCACCATTTCCATCAAAATCAAAACCTCAAATCTTCCAATTAACCAAAATTCGCAAAGGGCTTTCACTAACAAGTCAATCAACAACATTTCTTGTAAGTTTTCAATCTTCTTTTTGTTTGATTTCATCCAATTTTGTTCTTAATCAAAATTGGGGGGTTTTCATTATTGTTATATTTCTTGATTTAGTCTAGGATTCCCATAACTATAATGATTCCCATAGTCATAGGAACACTACAACCTTGATAGGATTGAATCAAAACACTTATTGAGTCAAAATTTTAAGAACATGTATACTTATGAACATATGACAGAATTTTTGCATATATGTATTTTTAAAACTTACACATTGTTGATTAATGCCAAAACATGTTAAAAATAATCAAGTATTGATTATCCAAACATATATATATTTCAAATCAATGAGTAAAATTTTATAAAAATAAAAGAGTGTTTGGTTCATCTCCTATGATGATTGTTTAGAGTCGAGATGGCCATCACTACATTTTTATCACGTATATAAACACATAACAAACTAGTGTGAGTCATCAAAATATATAATTCATATATATTTTGACATATTGGACAAGATTTTTACCCATAAGGGAGCATTTGGCTTATCACGAATTAATAAGAATTTTTGAGTCAAAATAAGTACTTTACTAGTGATAAGCCAATTGCAAACAAACTCACATGAATTGACGAAATATACAATCTAATGTATACATTTGTCAATACTTAAAGTTGACTTAAAAATAAACTAAGGAACATAAAAATTACTTCTTAGGTTTTTATTTTTTAGAGTCGAAGTAATTTTGGTTCCACATATAGTATTTTTCTTACATACTTTTTTTGTTGACATTGTTGTTGACTTGTTTAGGTGACAAAAATGCCGAAAGCTACTACCACCGATGTATCTCTCACTAAATCCTACATCTCAAAAGTATCCAAAATTTTCGGCATCTCCCCTACTATTGCCCAATTCTACAAACCTATTAAAAACCGCAACATTCACGAAGGTCGTGTTGTTGATCAAGCCTACTACAAATCCAACAATATCAAGCGTTACTTTACTAACATTCACTTCAATTTTCTCTTTCAAATCAACAAACTGATTGTTCTGAGATTTATTCTAGACTTCTATAGTCAAGTCACGGTACAAACCGATGACTATGGCTATCTTGTCATCTCTTTTATGATTCAACACGAATTCATAACTCTTACTTTCGCTCAATTCGGTCAAATGCTCAAAATTCCACACAATGGTCAAGCCGTTTTTACAAACGAGTGGGACCTTGAATCTCTTGAATATTCTCAAGAAACCGAGGGACCATATTGGACCGATCTTCCTACTCCCGACGACATTATTCGACTTCTTGAATTGGAACGTGTCATGGTAGACCGCACCATTAAAAGTCAAATGGTCGCTCTCAATCCAAATCAAATTCTCACCAAAGAACTAAGCCCCGACATGAAGCAATAGGAAGAACACATTCGAGAGAATGTATTCGGACTAGGAGGACATCGGGACCCTCTACCCGCTTGTCTTGCTCACATGTTGTATTGTGTTATTGCCGAAGAACAATACAATCTTGCTTATTTCTTTATCAAAAGAATTGAATGTGACAAAGCTACTCCAACCGCAAATCTTCCATATGGCATGTTTTTAACTCGTCTTTATCGATACGTCATAGAACGTATCCTCGTCTTGACAATAGTACCTATGACATTGTTGAGCGAGTCATGCGTCCTCTTACTCTAAGACAAACTCGACGACCTCGAAGTGATCGTAGCAAGGCACGTCGTTTCGTCTCTTCTTCATCTTCTCATCATCAAGGCACGTCATCTCATCAACACGATGATGATGATGATGATGTTTTCGAAACTTCTCGAGCAAGTACTCCATCTCCTACCACATATCTGAACTCTCTTCATCCACTCGACTACCAAAACTACCATACGCCTTCCTTTTCTGAGCAAACCGATGAAACTCTCTTTGCGCAACAAACCATCTTGCTCAACCAAATGTAACGAATGCACGAGGAGATGCGCGTAGGGTTCAAGTCATTTGGAAAGGCATTAAAAGGAGTGTTTAGCAAGAAGAAGAAGTGAACACATAGGAGAGAAATTATCTAGATGGCTAAATGTGGTTTAAGACAATTTTTAACTTGATTATGTGTATGTTCTAAACAACTTGTGTGGTGATTATCCAATTTATTCGGAAAGACTTAGTTATTAGTTATCTTTAGATACTTATTTGTTATGATGATTTAAACCTTTGGTTGTTTTGTTTAATCAACTAATTATGCTATTTTGGTTTCATGATTTAATGTGTTTATTACATATTATATGATTAAATGTGCTCATAAAACTGAATAGGGCTTGCTGCAAATAAACCACCAAAACAGAAATACTCTTAAAAAAAATTCTAAGAAAAATCGTTTTTCTATGAAAATGGATACCAGCAGAGGGCGGCCCCCTTAATTCATAACGGGCGGCCCCCTTATCTTTAAGGGGACCGACCCCTAATTAAGGGTACCGCCCTAGCAGATCATGGGTAAAACAATATTTCTCTTCCTTTTTGACCCTCCTTTACCTAGTCTCAGCTATCTTTGCTCAGAATGCTCGAACATAATTTGGAATAACTTAAACTAGTTCAAACTCATTCCATTTTTAAACCATTTCCTTCCTATAAATCCCCTCCAAATGATCATCTCCAATACACCATCTTCTTCATCATTCATCAACCATTATCAACATCCATGGCATCTCCTCAAGCTTCCATTTGCAAACCATCCAAGATACCTAAATTCATAATTATACCACCTAAACAACTCTTTATTGACTTGACAAAAGAAGACACTACAACCCCATCTCTCAAATTTCAAGTCTCATCACCAAGTCCTCCTAATTCACCCTCTAAAACACCATCCATAAAAGACACATCATCCTCATCCATTGACTACACACCAAAATCACCAACTCTCTTATCATCACCCTCCACCAATAGGTATCTAAACTCCCCATTGTCACCTCCACCTAGAGTTTCTCCACCACCTCCAACTCAATGGAAATAACCCTCTCACTCTCACCCATTACTCCACTATATGTCCATCACAACTCACCATCACTTTCTCCACCCATCATTAGGCATCCCATCCTTTGGAATTTACTCGAAGCATATGGTGATTCATGCCTTTGTTGTGTCCACAACCGAACCCTCATTTTTGGGTTAAGGGGTGAACTTCAATATATGTTTTCATATATTGAACATATGCTCTCACAACCACCAACAACCATCATCCCACCAACTCCATCATCTTCCCCAAACTAAACATACTCTATGTTTAGTTTCCCAAATAATTATCCATCTACCATTTTGCAAGCAAGTCCTATGGAGCTTTACTAGTTATAGGACTTTTTGTAGTTTAAAAATTTCATGTATGTTAGCATGTTATTTATTTTCCTTATGTATGCATGAGTGTGGTTCACACACTATTTTACTTTTAATGGATGATTATTGTTGGTTGCATTATTATTATGCCATATTTTTCCTTCTTGCTACATGTTAGAAATATTTGTATTGTTCTAACTCGTTTTTGTAGCCAAGAAACCATAGCTCGATTCCTTGGTGCCCTCGAACGAGGGGGAGCACACATCAAGGGGGAGCATTTATTCCGTCGATTTTACTAGCAATTCTCGACGATGCCTTTTTGATTCTACAAAAAGGGGGAGAAATGACATAAAACTCACTAAATACTTGTTTAAAAATAATTTTACATTTAATGAGTTTAAATTTTGTAATCATCAAAAAGGGGGAGATTGTTGATAGAAATAATGCCTAAAAACATTATTAATATTTTTCACATCTTTACGTTTTGATAATCACAAAATATAAAAACGTTCAATGTAAAATTAAACGTAAACAAGTAATTAGTAGTAAATTTTCATTTCGAAAATTATATCACTTAAAGGTATGAATAAATAAATGCTTAATGCATTTTATGATCAAAGGAAATTTTTATTCAACCTCACACTTTTATAAAATGTTGTAAACATTTTTATAAACATTACAAAACATTTTCTACAATTAAAAGAAATGTTTTATTCAAAATAAACATTTTGAAATTCAAATTTTCGGACCTAAAACGGCTAGAAAGTTCCAGAAAATCCCCCATACACAAAAGGACAAACTGGGGAGCGCCTAGTCTAGGGCGCCCCCCTTAAATACACGGGCGGCCCCCTTATCTTTAAGGGGACCGCCCACCTATTTAAGGGGATCGCCCATAGGTAGACGCTCCTCCAGAATGTCCTATAAATACTGGACTATTCCCCACTATTTTCTCATCTTTTGCACTCATTCTTTCTGATCAAAAATAGCCCACACATCTCATTAAAATCCTTTGATCATTTAATCATAAAGCTTTGTTTCCAAGTGATCCAAGCTCAATTCCTCAAGTGCAAGAGAAGAATACTTCCATCATCAAGTGAAGAAGTATTACACCTCAAGTGTGTATTGCAATCTTGTTGCATCCATATCATAACTTGTAAATCATTTGTAAATCTTGTAAAGTTGTTTAGTAGATAGATCTTGGTGATTGTTGTAAGTATAGTTGAATCTTAGAGATTCATCCAAGTTGTGATAGTTAGGTGTGAAAGTAGAAGTGAAGTAGTGAAGTAGTGTGGTGAAGAGTACTAAGACGTGAAGAAGTTGTGTAGTTATGAAGTTGTGTTTTAAAGTCGTGAAAGTAGTGAAGAAGTTGTGAAGTCATGATAGATTGGTTCTAGCTAAGATTAAAACTCGACATCTAACTTAGTGTCGGAAATTGATATAAGCGAATGTTGTGTACGGTTTTCTCCGCCATAAGAGAGTTTTTGACATAGTGAAGAAAACTCTCGAGTTAGGTGCTTGAGGAGTGGAGTAGGGCGAAGAGGTGCTTCGTAACCGAACCACTATAAATCCTTGTATTGTGGTTTGATCTTTCTAACTCTTATCTCTTATTTCTTTATTTGTTCTTACTTATTAATATTATTCATATTGTGCAAGTATTAAATTCACAAAAAGTCGAATCTAAGTTTTTATAAACAAACATAAACATTAAATTAAAAAGCAGTAAACTATTCAACCCCCCTTCTAGTTTTCCACACACCTAGTCCATATTACTACACCCCACCAGTATACTCCCCAAGCCCAGTTGCATAGTCTCCTTCTTATCTGCCAGTCTAACACCAGATGCCGACCCAGCCCAACCCTTATCCAATGGCCCAACAACATATACAGGTTCAGTTTAATGTGGTTCAATAGTTTGGTACTCCAACAGTTAGCCTAACTCAATCCATTCGTGATCCAGCCCAACATACTGTTGCAACTCTCTCGGTTCAAGCAACTACTTTACCTCATGCTTTTACTGTCAGAATGCTTCATGATCCCGCTTATGGCGCTTGGAATATGGAGACAAGTGCGAGCTCTCATCTTAATAATTAAGTTAATAGTCTTAGTAAAAACTTTAATACGTGTATGTATCTGTCTATCTCGGTTGGCAACGGTCATTCTATACCCGTCACTAATACGGGCCATGGTATTTTGCCAACTCGTCTTAAATCTCTACATCTAAATAACGTTCTTATCACCCCGCATATTGTCAAAAATTTAATTTTTGTGTGTCAGTTTGTTCGTGATAATAATTACACGATTGAATTCGATGCATTTGGTTTTTTTGTTAAGGATTTCATAACTCGTCAGGTGCTTCTTCAATGTGATAGCACGAGGGATCTTTACCCAGTCACCTCTCCATCTCCTATCCCACATGCTTTCCTTGTTAGTCAACATACGTGGCATCAATGTCTTGGACATCCAGGAAGTGAAGTGCTGCGTCGTCTTGTTTCTTCAAATTTTATTTCATGTACTAAAGAGAAGCCTCCCGTTCTTTGTCATGCTTGTCAGCTTGGAAAACACGTGAGGCTTACGTTTCTTCGCTCTAGTACTGTGATTAGTTCTTGTTTTGACATTATTCACTCGGATGTGTGGACTTCACTCATTCTGAGACTTCTAGGTTTTAAATATTATGTCTTGTTTTTAGATCATTATTCTCAATTTGTTTGGGTTTATCCTTTGGTTAATAAATCCGATGTTATGTCCAAATTCATGTTATTTTGTAATTATGTTCGCACTCACTTTAAGTGTGAAATCAAGTCATTCCAATGTGATCATGGTGGTGAATTCGACAACCGTCGCCTACATACCCTTTTTGCCCAAAATAGAATTCAGTTCTGCTTTTTGTGTCCCCTAAACCTCTCAACAGAATGGGAAGTCTGAACGAATGGTTCGTACAGTTAATAACCTCATTCGCACCCTCCTTTTTCAAGCAAACCTTCCACCAACTTTTTGTGTCGAAGCCCTTAATATGGCCATACACTTACTAAATATCTTGCCTTTAACTGCTATTACTAATGACATTCCCTACACCTGTTTATATGGCAAAGATCCCAACTATACCCTTTTATGTATTTTTGGATGTTTATGTTACCCTCACCTTTATCCATCTCACAAACTTGAACCACGTGCAACACCCTCTATTTTTTTAGGATATGCGTCTTCTCATAGAGGGTATCGTTGCCTTGACCTACACACCAACAAAATAATTATTTCACGCCATGTCACTTTTGATGAAACCGTGTTTCTCTATGGCTCCACCATACCCAAATCCACTTCCGCTTACACATTTTTATACGATACATTTGATCTACACCCTACTGTTCCAAATCCTATCCTTACCACACCAACAACATCCAACCGAACCCGCAGCCCAAGCGTCCCTTAACGTGGCCCAACCAACACATGCTTCCCTATCTTCGGCCCAACTCCATTCACCTGTCCAACCGTCATCCCCTATGGCCCAACATACACCAGTCCAGCTTCAATTCTCACCTACGGCTGTCTCGCACCAAACCACAACATTTTCGGACCAACATGCACCCGGTATAGTTCAAAATCCCCCGGTTAACCCAAACTTTGACTCAGTTCACCCCAAGGTTACGCGTTTTCATATCGGGACTAACCGTCTCACTGAGCGTCTTAATTTACATGTGTCTTTGGTCTCTCCTTTACCAAAATCTTATCGTGATACGTTTAATGATCTGAATTGGCAAAATACTTTGTGTGATGAATATATTACGCTTATTAAAAACAAAACTTGGACTTTGGTACCTCGACCTCCGGACACTAATATTTTTTGATGTATGTGGATCTTTCGCCATAAGTATTTGGCTGATGGCTCTCTTAGTCGCTACAAGGTTCGTCTTGTGGCGAATGGTAGTACCCAGTTAGAGGGGATTGATGTTGATGAGACGTTTAGCCCTGTTGTTAAACCAAGTACTATTCGGACTGTTCTTAGTTTGGCAACTTCTCGACACTGGCCAGTTCATCAACTTGATGTCAAGAATGACTTCTTACATGGCGACTTAACTAAGATAGTTTATATGCATCAGCCTTCAGGGTTTCGGGATTCTCAGCACCCTGATTATGTGTTTTTATTACAACGGTCTCTTTATGGACTTAAGCAGGCTCCTCGAGCTTGGTTTCAGCGCTTTGCATCTTACATTACTCGTGTTGGGTTTTAGCATAGTCGTTGCGACTCCTCTTTGTTTATATATCGACAGGGTACAAATACTGCTTATTTATTATTGTATGTTGATGATATTGTTCTCACAACTTCTTCTAAGACTTTGTTACGATAGATTATTGCTTCTTTACATCAAGAGTTCTCTATGACAGATTTAGGTTCGCTTATTTATTTTTTAGGTATCCCTGTTTCACAAGATTCTTCAGGGATGTTTTTATCTCAGAAGAAATATGCTGTTGAGATTATTGAGAGGGCACATATGCTTACTTGTAATCCTAGTCGGACTCCTATTGATACCGAGTCTAAACTGGGAGTTGATGGTGATCCGGTTTTTAATCCGACTTTATATCGGAGTCTTGCGTGTTCTCTATAGTATCTTACGTTTACTCATACTGATATTTCTTATGCGGTACATCAGGTTTGTCTTTATATGCATGATCCCCAGGAGCCTCATTTCTCTGCTCTTAAAAGGATCTTGAGGTATGTTCAGGGTACTCTGGATTATGGTTTGTAGTTATTTTCATCATCTACTACAGATTTGGTTGCATACTCTTATGCGGATTGGGCTGGTTGCCCCACTACACGAAGATCGACTTCAGGTTACTGTGTTTTTTTTTTTGGCAACAACTTACTCTCTTGGTCCTCTAAGCGTCAGCCGACGCTTTCTCGTTCCAGTGCAACGGCTGAGTATCGTGGTGTTGCCAATGCTGTTGTTGAGACTTGTTGGTTACACAATTTACTGCGTGAGTTGCATACTCTTTTATCTTCCGCTACAATTGTTTACTGTGATAATGTCTGTGCTGTTTATTTGTCTTGTAATCCGGTTCAACATCAGCGTACAAAGCACATTGAGATTGATATACACATTGTTCGTGATTTAGTTGCTGCTGGTCAAGTTCTGGTTCTTCACGTTCCTTCTCGTTATCAGTTTGCAGATATTTTCACCAAGGGTTTGCCATCCGCTTTATTTGAAGAATTTTGGTCCAGTTTGAGCGTCCGTTGTCCTTCCGCTGCAACTGCGGAGGAGTGTTAGCCCGTAATTATCACACATGTATTGGGCCAAGCCCACATCTAGAATCATCTATTACTAGTATATATTGTGTCGAATAATGAATGAATGTAACATACACTTTCCCAAACTTACACTTATAAGGATGAATGCCATGAGTCATTATTAAACGCCATCAATAAAAATATTATTTTTACGGATCTCCTTACTTAATCTCATAAAGAGGAATAACATGAGTCGTTCTTATATATATATCGTATATTCATTTATTATCGCATTAATTCGTGTTTTCATTTTGATATTTTTAATTATGTGCATATACATTAATTTAATATACAATGATAATGATATTTATTAATAACAACAACATATATTTTTTTAATATAAATTATAATGGTTATTTATTTAAATTTATAGGATTCTTAAAAAATCATACACACTAAAGGTTACCTAATTTCTTATAAGTTATATTAAATTTAACAAACAAAGTTTTATTAATTAAAAGAACGAAGCTTGGGACTAGTGTTATCCCAAAAGCTTAATCCATTTCACAATAATAAGCTATACCAATAAGCAAAATAAAGATAGAAAAGAGATAAGGAAAGTGAAAGATTATTAGAGAGAAAACTAGAGTTGGAAGATTACACACACACACAAATTATGCAATGGTAACCAACACCCTTCCTCCATGGTGGAGAGGTTCTATTTATACCCTTGGGCCATAAGTGGCTTGTGGGCTTTTCTACTTGGGTCGGGCTTGGCTAAACTTGGGCTTTGAGCCCGCAACACGGACAATATTAGATTACAAACCAAGCCCGTTGAACCCGACTACCCGTATACATTTAACAAGACTAATTTCACGACTAATAAGACCGATAACATTCTTGTTCGACTTATATAAAATTAAGGCTAACAATCTCCCCCAATGTTGAGGTCTCTTTCTTCAAACTCCTCCGTACTACCGATGACGTTGAAGATATGACTTTTGACGTTTATGCTTTGCCTTGTTTTGGTCTTGTCTTGTTTGTAATGGCTTTGATCATTCATGCTTTGTGATCTTGATCTTGAGCCTTTATTACTACTTTTGACTTTGAGTTCTTGAGATCTTTATCTTGCATCATCTCTTTGACTTGAATCATCTTGATTTGACTTTCTTAACAACTTGTGCCCTTTGTCCAACCATGCTCATACTTGTTAACATTCTTGTTTGGACATATATGATTTTAAGTCTAACAAATCTCCCCAAAATGATATTTCTTTATTTGACGTTGAGGCTCTTTGTGATGGGGAAGATTAGAATCCAACTATCTGGACCGTTGAATGAATTGACTTATGAAAGCAGATTAGACATGGGTGTTATGAATCCGACTTCGCTGGAATGAGGCTGCAACACCGTCGTCTAAACCTAAAATAAGACAGTTAGCAATAAAAGAAGAATATGCTTTTGGCATTCATCGTTGCTTCGGTTGCATTAACCTCACGGTTTACCGTTTTATATAGTAATAAATACTATACCCTGTGATCAGGTAATTCAAAGAAAATCCCTTGACAGGGTTTCCAGCTCAAAGCGTAGGATCTTCTAATACAGATGTATTAGATTCACCATGCTTATGCTAGTTTCGTTACCTGGGAACATCTCAAAGGCACAGCAGACGAACCCGTAAGAGTGGACAGATAGTTACAGATCTTTCTGATTAAGTCGTCAATTCAATGTAACTGACCAAAATTGAAATCCAAAGTTATCCACAATAGACTTGATTCAATATATATAGAATCTTGCAATTCACCTAACAAAGCTTTTTTGATGTTGGCTCAAGCCGAATTCCATCTTCACACTGTGAAACCTTAAAACACTCTGGATGTTCTAAGTCAAGATCTCAAGGATAATGCGAGGACTCTTATGTTATCAGCATAGTGAGCTTTATCGGGTGTTCAACAAGTGTATTTTTGACATTGTGTCCTAATGAGATTTATACTTAGATCTCATCTGGCTCTAGACACGATTTGTGCACTTTTGGTTTCATAGTAATCGGTAGGCTGGAGCAGACTGCCACCTATATCAATATCACCAATCTGCTTGTGAAGTGAGATGTTCAATAAGATAACGTGTGTATCTCCGTGACAATTGAGAACAAATTTCTTTTGAGAGAAAACCCGAATGGGCTTTGGTAAGGGGTTTGTGCATTGCATCACTGGTCCATGATGTCGTCCTTCAAATCTACAATCACATTGTGATTTTGATAGATTATGTAATTGACCCGATTTTCTGCCTAAGTTGTTTTGGAAGCAGGGCTGCTTGTTTTCACCCTATTATCCATACATTTCTTTTATTCTTCAACCCCTATCAATGCTTACCAAGACCGTCATTACACACCATTGATTTGATTGTTCCAATGTAACCTCAATCTTATTCTGCATTTTTTCCCTTATACACATTCTTCTCCAATCATACTAAGACTATGCAATTCTAAGCTATGGAGTGTCCTTGTTAATCCCTCGCGGTTCTGGTGGATCGTCAGACTTAATCTAACCTAGAACCACCTTATGACTCCAGAATCTTCGTGGAAATACTAGGTTGTTGGGATAATTGAGCTCGAACCATCAACCATTTTTCTGACATTATAATTTTCAAATACTCCAATACTCCCCCTACACATGGCTATGCTCCGAGATTCGAATTGTTTAGCACATGGAGGAAAGAACTGCACTAGGAGTCTTAAAGATCACATTAGGTACTTTAACATATTTTAATCACATTTTCTCCCCTTATTTTAAATTAATAAACACTTAAGTATTTGAAATAACTAATTGATTAAAATTTGACCATGAAAAATTCACATGGGGCAAAAATTATACCAAGACATATTGCATGAATTCAGATTCCAACAGCTCCCCTTCAACAGTATATGTGGGATACCAATATTTATTAAAACTTGACATTGGAATGGAAATATTGACTATGTCTCCACAAATGTAGAAGAATGGAGTGAGATGCCTATAGTGAACATTATATTAATAATTGACATTATAATGTTACCACATATTTAATTTCCACGAGATTGTATGGATACATAAAATTGACGATTTATGAGAACATCCGACACATTAAAAGGCTTTGTTTAAAAGACTCCCCTCCTCGAAATTGAATCACCTAAAATGACATTCTACGAACAACAATCATCGAAAATTATTCTAGGAATGAGTAGTGTTGAACACACAATTTTAACAAATACCAAACTTTTTATGAAAAAAAAACCAACAAAATATATTGTAGACAATTTTGACATTGAAAGTTCTTTTTGAAAAATTGTGTTCAATACCAAAACAACGATTTTTTAAAAACATGATAGAAGACTTCTCTTCTATTTTAGAGTAAGGCCGCACTGAGGCGTACCTTCCTGTGACAATTCGATACCGAGTTTAAAAAAATGCACTGAAATGTATCATAAGTCATCGAGAAAATTCTAGAAATGAACATGTTTTTAAAGCATTTTGAAACTACTCGCATCGAACTCCATTTATAACGCCCGTGGTCGATGTTAAACAATCAATTTCTAGGTACGGAAAATGTTATCGATTCTCAAAGAGAACAGTCGAGAAGATTCTTTTTGGTATTATTTTAAAAACGAAAAAATTTTTTTATTCTAAATTTTATATTTTGTTTTTCTAGGTTTTATATTTTTCTATTTTCTTTTTGTTGGTTTTATATTTTTGTATTTTCTTTTTTCAAAATTGTTTAGAAATCAAAAATAAAGAAAGAATAAAAATATTTACAATTGGATGTTTGATGGATCAATGCAGATTCATTGCCAGAACCTCCATTCATCTGGAGTCAAACTTCTCATACCGAGTTGTCTGACAAGATACTTAAACCTATCTTCCAAATTTAATTAAATAAAAATAAAAATTAACAACCCGATAAAAAAAAAAGAAATAAAAAAAAAAAAAAAATAAAAGGGTCCTGAAGAGGAAGGATAAAAGAAAGAAAAAGTTGGGACTTAAACCTATCTTCCGATAAAGCTTTAGTAAACAAGTCAGCTAACTGGTATTCAGTTCCGATAAAGAATAATTCAACAATACCATTTTCAACATGTTCCTTTATGAAGTGATATCTGACATCGATGTGCTTGGTACGGGAATGTTGAACTGGATTACACGAGATGGCTATGGGTGCCTTTGAGTCACAATACATAGGTATTTTATCAAAGTGGAAGCCATAATCTGTGAGCTAAGTTCTCAACCATAGAACTTGTGCGCAACATGAGATAAAGACACATACTCGGCTTCTGCTGAAGACATTGAGGTGCAGTCCTTCTTTTTGGATGACCAGCTGACTAACTTATCACCACCTAGAAATTGTATGCCACCAGATGTACTCTTACGTGAATCGAGACAACCCGCGTGATCCGAATCTGAAAAAGCAGTTAGTTCGAAACCGGTGTCCTTCGGATACCAGAGACCCATGTTAATGGAGTCTTTAAGGTACCGAAAGATCCGCTTAACCGCGGTGAGATGTTTCTCAGTCGGTTTCGCTTGATAGCGAGCACAATAACATGTTGCATGTACAATATCTGGTCTACTTGTTGTTAGGTACATGAGTGCTCTGACCATACTACGATATTTCGTTTGGTCGACCGGAGTACCACTCAAGTCAGCATCAAGGTGTTTTGTAGCCATTGGTGTACCAATGCTATCACATGAGGTCATACCATGCTTTTTAAGTATCTCTTGAGCATACTTAGCTTGGTTTATAAAGATACCACGAGGGGATTGGTGGATCTGAATTCCTAAAAAGAATTTCAGCTCCCCCATCATAGACATATCAAACTTGTTGTGCATTAGTTTTTCAAATCGTTTTGAAAGTTTTGGGTTCGTAGAACCAAAAATAATGTCATCAACGTAAATTTGCACAAGCAATATGTCTTCCCCATGTTTAGTTATGAACAGAGTTGGATCAATAGAACCTTTTGAGAATCCTTTGGATACTAGGAAGTTGTGAGAGTTCATCAATACCACGCTCTTGGTGCTTGTTTAGAGACCATATCAAGCCTTTCTTGAGATGGTAAAACTTGTTAGGGAATGATATGGTCAACAAATCCCAGCAGGTTGGTTTAACGTTAACACTCTTCCTTCAGAGGTCTGAAAGAAATGTGATGTTATTAACGTCCAAATTGGTGACACTGTAAATGATTAGTGTGCAGCATACGCAATTAAAATAATCGTACAGCTACCAACCGAAGCAACCTGGCAAAGACTCCTTCGAAATCAAATCCTTTCCCTTCTGAGCATATCCTAAGCACAAGACGAGATTTTGTATTGCGAATGACAGTATTATTCCTCATCACATTTTGTTTTTTCCAGAGCCAACTTTAATTAATGACATTTTGGAAAAAGTGTCTGTTGACTAAATCCCATCCATCTACTCGATCAAACTGAGAAGTTCTTCCTGCATTGATTCAATGCCATGCGAAGTCACCAGGCTTCTTTGATGTTCATTGAGTTACGTTTCGACACACGGTGTGCTAACACACACATCTCGGCCATGTGTTTCTAGCTGACGTGCTAGTTTCTAACTGATTGAGAAGGGATGTTCCAATAGAACTTGGATCTAATGATGCTCTTTTGGTCCAACGTTGTGCGGAAGGATGGAGTTGATATAAAGTATGCCATGATAGACAAACAACAGGACGAGATTATGTCTCCCTTGTAACTTGATCTGTGTACCTAAAATATTTTGATAAATTCATCTTCGCAAATTGTGCATTTCTGTATTGGTTTATCTTTCTGCTTGAATAATGTTCTCATGAGCAGTGATGATTGGTTACCTGAGATGGAGTTTAATGTGTTGAATAATGTTTCAATGGAGGTAAGATCTGCAACATCGGTTGTTTGTAGAATGTGAGTTGTGTTTTATGTTGACGTTTATCGGATTATCAGCAGCATGTACAGCAAAGATTTGAGACACAACAAGAGAAGTTCCATTGAGTAATACACTTGAACATCGGACTAACTAAAGTTCAATGCTCATTTGAAACGTTGTTGACGTTCGTAGCAATTTGAGGAACATTTATCTTAACTTGTGGACACTGACTTAAACTGTCTTATTCAAGTAACCTTTGTCGAAACATTGTGGACACGAGGGTCAGGAACTGACTGATCTAGACTCCATTTTGATGGCAATCCGTCAAAGTAACATGAAATGTTTCAACTATTCATTCTTATTCTCTTGTTAAAATACCCTATAAGTAAAGCCTTTGACTGAGAAGAATACCAAACAAAAATACCATGCATCACCTTTTTTTTACCTTCATTGTATCAAGATTTCACCATGCTCTGACGATGTAGCAAAGAAAAACCAAAGATGTGAAGAACTTAACTACAGTTTCCGGGCAAATGATGATATTGAAAGGATGTTTCTTATGTCAAGGATATTAGAAGTGCACGTTTGAGTAAATATGACTTGTTGCCAATTCATACACCCAGAAGAACAAAGAGGAACTTTAGCGACGCTTAGCATTGTTCAGCAGCCTCAAGCAAGATTACCGGTTTCCGCTTTTTTCGACAAACGCCGTTTTGTTCAGTGTTCGAGCATTGACGTTTCGTGTCTTATTCCCTCTTTTGCAAAGTATGCATGAAGAGTGTTTTTTAAGAAATTTTTGTGCCTTTGTCAGTTCCCAACTGTGTAACTGACATGAAGTCCACTTTGGACAAGTGTGGAGGAAATCAATGAGAACTCTAGTTGTTTCGTCTTTGTGGACCTCAAGAAGTGATCCAAGTAATATCGGTAGTAGTTCATCAACAATTAACGAGAACATATGTTCTTTCCATTATCGCTTCCTCCCCGCATTGGACCACATAAGTCCATAGTGAAGAAGTATGTAACCATCTTTTTGAACTCGGGTAGTTCTAAGATGTGAAAAGACTTTCTTTTTGCTTTCCACCAGCACACAAGAAAACACCTATAAATCTTTGACAAATTTAATTTTTGGAATCCCATTCACAATATTTATTTCTTTGAAAGCAAGTTGATGGTGTCGAGTTTAAAATGAGATAGCCGACGATGCCATAACCATGCTTGAGCGATGTTGCTTTAGGCCATAAAGCAAATTGGATTGGTATTGTTGAGTCTTGCAGGAGAAATGGAATTCAGAACTGTGCCGAACGAGAACCAGTGATAAGATCATTTTCCTTCAAATCATGGATATAATCATGTAGACTTTCCGAAAAGAAACTTCAAAATCCGCATCAAACAGAATTGACCAACCGAGAATAAATTATGATTAAGCCCTTCGACGTAATAAACTCGTTTGATGGTAATAGTTCCTTGAACCAGATCTCCATAGCCAAGAATTGGTGCAATTTGATCATTTCTAAACTTTACCGTTCCTAGAAATTTCTCCACAAAATTAGTTAGAAGTTTGAGATTTCCTGTCATGTGCTTTGAGCACCCAGATTGGACGATGAATAGAATGATCTCTATGAGCTGCAAACGAATTAGAAGACAATGGAGTATTAGACACAGTGGAATACCTAGGAGTCTTATGTTTTAAAAATTAAGCAATTACTAGATGCATTCCCCCTAGAGGCAAATAATGTTTGGGGTTAACATTTCCTTTTTGAGTACGTAGGTTTCCACTTTATAGTTCCGGGTGGAGTATACTTAGGATACCACAACTGCATTTCTTACACTAACTTGCTCATACAACTTCCAAGTTATGTTGTTCTAGATTTTCTTGACATGGGAGTCTGTTGTCAATGGTTTATCCTTACTGGATGATGCAACAGATTTGGCTCACATTCTTTCTTGGGTTCTTCTAGTACTAAATAGCACAAGCCATTGGTTGTCTAGTCCTAAGAATTTACGCCATTGATATAATGTAGAAAAAAAACCACACAAATCAATGATTTTCATTAAGCACACATTGTCCACAAGTAAACACAACAGTTAGGCATTCAAGTCTTAGCATTCAAACTGTCATTACACTAGTTAAAGACGTTTTAATTATTAGAAAAACATAAAGGTCCTACGGTGTCTTCTACTTTTAGTCTCCTTTCCCTTGACTTTGTAAACAACACTAACTTCCCAGTTGATTGTTCTTAGGCTTGGTCTCTAACTACTAGTAGTGGAATACACATGTAGATAAAGACAACGTCGTTTTGTTAGGTTTCCTAATGCCTTGTGCAACTGAGGGTGTTCTAGTATGATTAGGCTTTGTGAGCACTTTATACATTCTTGGTGCAATCAACATTTATGTTCTTGACAATTGGCAACATATCGAGGCCAATATCTATGCAGTGACGGTTTTGAAAAATCATTTGGACACAATTTTGAGTAGTAACAGCTTTTTACTTTGAGAAATCTTTTCTTGCAAGAGAATCTGAAAAAATACTGTTTGCCTAAAATGGATTGTCTTTGACATTTAAAAGCAATCGGATTGTCGAATAAAATATACCGATGATTTTTCAAACTTAGTTTTCCACAGATTTTCCCTTCATTCTTCTATGCGTTTCTTTAACCATCTTGCAATGCCCTTTTTCTTGTAATTGAGCATTCAAGTCCTTTGAAATTTGCAAAATAACTGTCACTGTTCTTTCAGAAATACATTTGACTGATTATCTTTGAAAGATTTTTCATATTTTATCATTTCTTTACACTGTTGTATACGTCAAGTTCAAGATTAATCGCATGATTTCTGCAGTGCTTCAAAAACAAAACGTTTTAACATTGTTTCTTACTTTTTTTGAAACTCTTTATCAAGATGTTCACATTTGTCCCCAGTTTCCTTCTACGTAATCACATTGCAAATTAGGTAAATTCATCCAGATCCTATGTACCACACCAAGTATGCATCATGTGATCATCATAGTAATCTTTACCCTGAAAGTCGGTCGATTTCATTCAAAAACCGTGTTTTTTGAGTTTCCAATTGGATTTGAGATTGTCTACTTCTGTTTCAAGAAAATTAAAGTATCTCAAATCTGTAACCATTCCTCGTTCAAACACAAGTGAAAATTTTTCTAAAGATTCTGCGCATTGATTCTGCTAATTTGGGGGCCAAAATTTTTCCTTCATTGTGTTTTGAATGGAAAGGACGATGTTAGCCAAAATATGTTTCTTTTGGCGATTGTTTAGTTTTTGCAACGTTTCCACTAGCCGTCAAAAATCGTGTCAACACTCTTGTTAATCTTGAAAATTCTTTAGAGAGCTTTTTAACACTTTTTGGATCCCAACGAATGGATTCATCCATTCGTTTTTCTAAACAAAGTTGTTTTGTTTACGAAAAGACCTCTTTGAAAATTCCTTATTAAAGATGTATGACTACATCTTTGACGTTTTTTAAAATAGTGTTGTTTCAAACCGTTAATCCCGAACTGGAACCGAACAAATCATAAAGAATATTCAACTGATCATAATCAAAACGTCTGATAAGATTCGCTTAAATTTGATCAACTTTCTTTGTCAAGCAAGACGAATCGTTTCGTCAGAATCAAGGCTAACATTAACGCAAGATTAACATCTATAGCAACCTATAATCAAACAGACGAGGATTCCTCTTGAGCTTTCTTGAGAACTGCTGGTGTAGCAAACTCGTTTATCAATTACGATTTAAGCATATTCCATTGTTTGAACAGATTTGCCGGTTTATATACAATATCATTCCAAAACCTTGACTTTGTTTTCTAAAGCAAATGACTTTATCAAGTTCCATTCCTTCACAGTTTTGTAAAGCTTAATCGAGCCTTCTTTTGTTGTATAAGCTGCATCCTTTAACAACATCGTTTCGGTTTCTGACATTCCCTTGATAACATAACCAATTCCTTGCAGTTAGTACACTGAATCCCAGACTTGTGTCACTACCAAGTACCTACATTTTCCCTAGCCCCAACAACATTAACTGCCCTCTGATTATCATAACCCAGTTTCCTCTGTTTATTCTTGAGAATTTATCTTGATTAGCTTGATGGTGTTTGATGGAAGTTCGAAGGCTCGTTTAAGTCTTGTATTTTGTAGATTTTCTTGAACGAGAGAGAAATAAAGCCATAGTTTGTCAATCACCTTTTCCTTTGACATTTCCATCATCTTCATAACTGTAGCAGGATTGTGGATCCTAAGTAGAGAGCGAAGAGTGTAACAATTGCTTTTTCTCTGTTTCTGGTAGACTGATAGAGATCTGGTGGAGGAATATTTGAGTTTTTGAGTAGGATGGTTTTGATGATGAAACTGTTGTTGTTTAGCAGACAGTTCAAGTGGATTAGCATACGTACAAAACTATCTGTTCAGCTCTTAATCTCATTGACTTCATTCTGGTGTTGCTTCATAATGTCATAAAGCTTGTGATAGGAACAGTCTCAGCTCTTGACTCTGCTAACAAGTGTCACAAATTCTTTGCCATTCTGGTTGTATTGAATAAGAACTGAACATTCCACGTGATGATTCGTAACATGTACACTGATTTCGGACAAAGCTCATTCATCAGACTGTATAAGTATTATTCAAATAATAGTATAGTAAATCTTTTCCGTCGGTTCAAGAAACAAACTTTTAAAACCAAAGTTGTCTCAAAAACTACCTCCCGGGTCGTTTTCCCCTAGACAAGTGTGAATTGAAAATCGGTTAAGTCCGTGATCGCGCATTTTGAATGGTTTAAAAGATTTTTGAATTGAGTTTTCTAAATCCTATTAAATATAAATGACAAGTAGATAAAGGCACGAAAAGCAAGTAAACAAGAAATAAGAATTAAACACGTAAGCATTAAACGTAAACAGGAATTAAAAACGCGAAATTTAAAACCTAAATTATCTAAATTAAGTCCTAAAATGATCTTTTTGGTTTTTATAAGTCTTAAATAACTAAAAAGCTAGAAAAAAACTAGACTAAAAACGAAGGCGATAAGGGCTTAAAACTTTAAAAACGTGAACGGGATTCAATCCCGTTCTTTAAAAAATCGAAATTTTGCAATTTTAACTCTACGAAAGCAAATCTAATTTTCCTAGGTCATAAATGATAAAAGAAAATTTTCTAAAAAAAAGAATTTTATTTTTTTTTACTTTTATTTTTTTTAATATGATTTAAAAACAATATTAATGAAAATTAATTATAAAAAATAGTAAACAAATTTATAAAAAAAAAATTATGAAAAATAGCTTGAACAATGAGGAATCTAGGAAAAATAAGCTTGGAAACACAACTTATCGAATAAGCTGAGAAATAAGCCAAAACAGCTTATTATACTAAAATGCCTAAAATGTGTATAAGAAATTAGTTTTGCAAAGAAAGAATGAAAAAGTCCCCAGGGCACGTTGATTGAGTGTGTGCGATGTGAGGTTTATAAAAGGGTTGAGGAAGGTTGAGGTCGTGGGTTCGAGCCTTGCTCACCCACGATTTCCCTTCTTCCCTTTTTTTTATTTTGCAAAAACCTAAAAAGCAAAATTGTAGAAAAGCTGAAAACTATCAATTTTAATAAAAGCAACTATTTTTGAAACTCTCTAAATAAGCTAGAAATCAGCTGAAAAGCTAACAGATTAAATAAAACTTCTTTTTGAACTTTTATGAAAACTTAAGCAACTAAGAGGCTAAAATAAGCTATGACCTAGCAAAATAAGCAACTTCTAAACTAAACCTAACCTAATAAGCTAATATGAAAAGAAATAGCAAATAATACAAGCAAGAATGAGCTTAAATAAGCTCAGCAGTACTAACTTAAAGTTAGTACTGCTAGCTTTAATTTTTAATGCTGCTTCCACTAAATGACTTAGAAAGCTAAGGACAATAATAAAATAAGCTAAGACTAACTTAATAAACTATTCTAAACTAGAAATAAGCACAAAGAAGCAAGCTATAAGCTGAGGATTCAAAATAAGCACTTAGTGAAAAACTGAAAACCAAACAGACAACTTAGCTACTTTGGGCTTATTTTTAACTATGCAAACAGATCCTTATGGATTTCTAACTTATACTACCTTAAACCTTAACCAAAAAGCTACATGAAACAGCTTTTAAAAATCATTTTGAAAATCAAATGCTTATTGAAAAAGCTCCTTGAAAACTGCTTATTTTCTCAGTTTGTACTGAGTTTGAAAAAGACAAAATGCAATTTTTCAGCTTAAAAACAGATAGACAAATAAGCTATTTTATAGAAACTAAGTTCAAAATGATGATCATTAACCTACAAACTACTTGTAAACTAAAAATCAAATCCTGAAAACTAAATTTACCCTCTGATTTTTAAGATTGAAAAGTGCTACTTATCCCAAATGCTATCTGATGCAGTTTGCACAAAATTGACCCAAATCCATATGAAACTTGTGCAGGCTTAAGGAGTTGTAATCTAAAACTTTAAAACTCAAAAACTAAAGCAATGAGAGCAATGAAACAGCTTAAACAGAGAAGAGCTTAAAATGCTTATTCCACTGAACTTGTTCTAGAATCTGTGATCACATATGCTAACAACTACTAACAAACTTTGGAAAACTTGATTAAATCTTACAAAGACCTTAAAATCTAATCCTATAAACCTTAATATGATATTTAAAGTTAATCTAAAGGACCAAATGGTCTCAAGCAGTACTAACTTGAGTTAGTACTGCCTGAACCAAACACCCCTTTAAATCTCTTAAATACATATTCAGCTTATAAAAATGAGAACTAAGGATCAAACTTCAAATACCAGATAATATTAAGCTTATTGTAAACTTAATGAACAACTTTTCATAATCAAATAAGCCTGAACATTAATCTAATACACTATGCTAATATTTTTTTTTGACTTTTTGACAGATTTTATAACTAACACTAGCAGATTAAGATCTAAGCTAAGAATTAAACAAATTAAGCATTAAACTACTATAATAAGCAAATATAAGCTATTCTAAACAGAAATAAGCTACTATTAAGCAGGATTAAGCTAAAATGCAATTTAGAGCTATAAAATGGAAAAAGAGGACTTACAAGAGCCTTTGCACAAACAAGGCTTAAAAATTACTCTTATGAGCTTATCAACAAGCTCTAGCTTATCATAGATAAGCTAGTGAGGTCCTGGAAACCCTTCCATTTCTGGTTTCCCTTCCAAAATAAGCTGAGGTAATTTGATTGGAGATTTTGAGAGATAAAAAGCTCATTTAAGCTTTAAAAGCCTAAATGAGAGTATAGCTAGCTTATGACAGATTATTAAAGGCTTATTAAACATTTGAGAGCTTATTTAAACCATTTTGTATATTAAGCAAAAACAAATCAAATCACAAGTTTAGAAGTGAACTACAATTTTATTACTGAAATATGAATTACAATGCTTTTTAAAAGGAAATTACAAGAATTAAAATGACATTTAAGCAAAAAATTACTAAAATACGTCTATACTAAGCTACACTAGATACTGAAAAAGATATCCCTGTGAGTGAGGAGTGATCTCTATTTATAGGAGATGAAGAAGCTTCTAGGTCTGAATACACGCTCTCTTGGCTTTTGATCTCGTCCCTTCAAATCATCTAATCATTGGCTCTTCAATCTTCACCGTTGGATCATTAAGTGAGCACACGGATTGCCAGCGTGGCAATCCGTGTGTCAGAGTACTTGTGCCTCTTTAGCAAAGCATTTAGTGCAAAAATTCCCTTAGTTGTGTGTTTCCTTGCATCCACATGTGTCCTCCTTGAGGTGTCTTGGCCAATGAGAGGCCTTGGTGACGTTTTACTCTGCCAACTCATAACTTGGTATTCGAATCTTGATGCCACATCATCAATTTAAATTACCCCTTTGATTTTGACGGGTAATTGATTGAAGAGATGATGAACATTGACCTTTTTTTACGCGCCATTTCTTTTGTTTTTATAACTTTGTTTGACTCAGGGGTTTGGGGGTTTGACTTGGGCCCGGGTTTTAATAATTAAGGATTGGGCTGGATGAAATGGTTTTAAATTTTTTTAGTTATAAGAGATAACGACCGTTATCTCTTTAATAAAAAAGAGATAACGGTGTTAGGGTTTTTAGAGTTTTTGATGAATTTGGTTTAACATTAAGGGTATTTTGGGTATTTTCAAGTATTTTGTCTTCTTGTAGTTGACCAATGTTGACCAAGGATTGACTATATTGACCATTGATAGCAATCTTCCGGCTCTTTTGTACTCTTTTCATTCTCGTGTTCATGTTTGTCCGGCTTTTGACCGTTTTCTTGTGATATTTGCATTATCCGTACCTACACATTCACAAACAACAAAATACACAAATACAAGCATATTTTTACACATTTTGATCATTTAAGGGTCATTTTTGATATAAAAAGGATATGTGATTTCTCACATATCAAGGGTTCGAATAAATTTTAAAATTTTCCTTCGGAATATCCTCCTCAGGAAGTGACTAGTCATCACTAGAGGTAAAATCATCATTATCATTGAAGAGATGATTAGAGAAAGTAAAAGAATTATCACAAAAAGGCAAATCACTCTCACTATCATTATTGGATGTATCCTCGGACTCACTTGGGATTGGGACAAGGTCCTCAACACTAGACTTTATGAATTCGTCTGATTCATTTTCAGGAATAGTGCTAAGATTCTCATCCCCCATGATGAGAGAGTCCTCGGGCTCCATAATCAGTAAGACGGGTGTGATTGCATTAGACGGAGGAATTTGAGAAGTAATTTCATTCAAAGGAATAGTACTCTCCTCGTCATCATCGTCATCATCATCTTCATCATAAATAAAATTGAAACGTCGCGAAGGCTCGGGAGTATAAGTACTAACATTAGTTGCCTGCTTATAAGTACTAACATTAGCTGCCTGCTCTCGTTGCCGAAGCTCTTTCTCCTTTTTCTCAATTTCAATACTCATTTTATTAAAATTATCCTTAAGCTTATCAATCTTAATTTCACATTCTCTTCTATAATGAATATCTATTCTCTCATTACGATAATCTTCAATCTGGATTTGATTAATCATACTTCGCATTTCCTCTAAATATTGTTGCTTCTGAACCTCCATATCTTGGATACTCATTTCTTGAGGAGGTGATTGATCGATGGGATACTGCGAGGGTCGGTAAAAACTAGAATAGTTAGAATTATAGCTAGGATTAGGCTCAAAGTAGTTTTGATTCATCGGTTGACACTGAAAGCTCTCATGAGGACCCCTACAATTTTCATAAGAAAGATATTGTTGTGGAAAACTCGGTGAGTTTTATGGATAATAATTATCACCAAAGTTTTAAATGTAGCTCGGTTCCTGCTCATAGACAAGCGAGAACTGTTGTGGACAATCATAACCATAGTGAGAATCGTTCTCACATAACTCGCACGAGTATGTCTCGACATGGTGCTGTGGTGGTTGGTATGAAAAATCGGGAGGATTATCGAAAGAATTCGGATTTGAATCATAAATGAATGAATTTCCGGATCTTGAATTGCAAAACGAACAAAATCCATCTTTAAGATTATTTCCACACCATTCGCAAGTACACCGTCGACATAGTAAACCGTCTAACGGGCCTCCACACCCGTAACAACCTCGTCGGTTAAACGAAGACATAAGAAAGAATTAAACGAAATTAAAGGGTCGAGAAAATAAGAATTAAATGGATAAGAGGATAAAGAAGAATATTTATAGATTTTTAAAATAATACAAAAGGAAAAGAAATTAAAGAAAGAAAAATATTTTTGATAACCGATAGTTAAAGGTGCATGGCAGCTCTCTAGAAAACGCACAAAGAAGCGGAGAAGCGGGTAAGCGTGAAGCATTTTAAAAACCTTCTCCTTTCGGGTCAAAGTTCGTAAGATCGTCCCTCCTTAAACCTCTCTTATAGTTTGTTAAACTAAAGGTGAGCCGATTTAACAATTAACAACACGGTTATTTTCAATATTAAAATATAAAAATATAAAATAAAATAGAAGTATAAAATATTTTTGTATTTTTATATAAAATAAAATGAAAACTTTCACAAGGAAAGGATCTTCAAGGCTCGAACACGAATAATCCCGTAAAAATCGCTACACCTCTCCCTGGCAGCGGAGCCACGGATAGGAGAAGAGGAAAGAAAAAAAATAAAGAATGACAAGAGGTAAGGAATACAAGAGCCAGTGAGGGGTATTTATACGCCAAAAACCCAAAATGGGAAAATGTAATCAAGAGTGGCGCGCTGACACGTGTTAGTGCACTAGAATGGTATGTTTGGGTATTCCTCACATATATTTAGTTTAGTTAGAAACTAACCATGGTTAAGTGGATGAGTTGGCATAGTTAGGATAGAAAAAATATGCCAAAGGAATAAAGAATATTCCAAAAGAATATTCCTTTGCTTGGAGAGGAAGTGTGGATGTTAGAAGGGATAATTTGAATTTCAAATTCAAATATTTACATATGGGATAAAGATTAGAAGGATGTA